>RCAB01000045.1:0-238092 GCA_003640385.1 Setaria digitata | reverse complement strand
TCACTTATGGATCACCAATGTCCCTAATTGCACATGGCCTTAATTAATTAGTAGGATCTCAGCGCGAACCTATTTCAGTCAGCCCGGACCGAGATGTCTTTTTTAGCGACCCCTGCAACTCTCCAATCCAAATTCTGTCCCGCTAATTCTCTATTTCTATCTCAATCACCCCAATCCCAATTCTCCAACTGCAAGAACTCCGCCTCTACTTGATAGAACACTATTCTATTTGTTTTTCTAGTCTATTAAACCAAAACTTCCATATTCCCAGTCCCACTTGTCTCAACTTCTGCATCACATTTCACATTCAACCTGTCGTATGCGCAGGTCTGCATGACGAATATTGTGGTTCGTCCCCCCGAATTTCCCAGACAGTTTTTTGATTAATTAGTGTGGTGCAGTTAGGGTTGGGCGGTGCAGACACAAGTCAAATTAGTATAAGCCAGGACTTTAATTTTCTTGTCCTAGTTGTTAAATTCTGTGATAAGTGTTCGTTTTGCTATTCTCCTTGGTACTCAACAAGACCAAAACTGTGGCACGAGTATCAAACTTTTATTCATCTCTTTGCACCACTAATATTATTCTGCTTTTTTCTTACATTAAGTTTATGTAAAAGATTAATTAGCATAACAGTTTTTCAAGTCTGGTCGGTCCACAAGCAGTGGTCACTTGGTCATTAAGGTAATATTATGTAATAATGATGACTTACAAGTAAAGTGGTGGGTGGATTGTTATTAAGCCCAAATAAACAGTTGGAGAATTTTGTTACTGCGTGTTGTTAGGAAGTTGAATAACTGAAAATGTTTGGTGCTAAGTAAAGTTTAATAAATGATAGTTTATTTAAGTTTTGTGGCCCTCCAAGTCATTCTAAGAGCTTTGTTCACATCAGCTCTAAAGACTTCAGAAATCCACTAAATGGAATTTTTGTACTATTCGAATTTATCGTGAAATAAAGAAACATCTTCAGAAAATGCGGTAAGGGACATACCTGAGTAAATATAAGCTACCTGAGCGAACCTGTGGATGTATCTTAGTTGAAGGTGTTATAATTGTAGTTTGTGTGATAATCGGTAATATGAACGCAGTAATCGGTACTAGCTTACTCCATCGTTTTGTCCAGATAACTAAGCATAACAACGGAAAATAAATGTTAGCAAGTAATGCCAAAATTGCAACACAGTAATATGCCAATCAAGTACGAAGTCTAAAGCATTATGAACTGCTGAGAGAGGTAAAATGACGAGCTTACATTAATCAAATAGTTTAGTAACACTTCATATGCTGCCATTAATTTGGCTTGAGAATCTAGAAAATTTACGATATCATCTTGAGACTAAGTAAAAGTAGTGGATTCAACATTTAGACACGTAATTTGGATACAAGTTAGTATAAATATTGGATTAATTAGATGAAAGATACCTTCATGGTAGCACCCAAAAGTAAAATGATAAAATTATTCTTGTCGTATAATTTAGATGAAATTTTTTTCAACTTGTTTACACTTTGTGTAATAAGGATGTGAATAATAAATACACTGCACTTGGAGTTTGGTACGACTTTTTTTTTAAGGAAGTAGAAGAGTTTTTAATTTTTTCCAGCATTTTGCAGGAAAAAACTGGGAAGATATCGTTGTAACATCCGTGTTTGGAAGTGGAAGTGTTGATGAGATTGTGCCCTAAAACAAACAAAGTAAGTTTTCTCATCGATTACTAGTGATAACTAATATGATATCGAAGATGGTTTTCCATTCTCATAGCTTACTTATATAAAGGCGAACTAAATAGAGAACTTATAGAAAAAAAAACACGATACTAACAAAAAGTACCCTAAAAAGGGCGTTAGTTAATTAGTTCGTATTGTACCATATTAAAAGTATTTCATGAATTCATATATATTCGTTGTATGATATGGAAAAAAAAAAAGAGTTTCTAGAAGTGAGAGCATTGACTGTTGAAGAAGTACGCTGCAACAGTAAAGAAAACCAGCAGATTGACACCAATTATGAAAGCACTGTTAAACATTTCTTTACAACCACTGTACTGTTTACATATCTGAGTTTATCAACTGTTGGAAAGATAAGGCAGAAAAGAAATTTGATTGACCCTTATAGGTACAGACTTTACAAACTGGGACATTCATGTTTGTTGATTGGACGAAAAGAGCGTTGATGAAAGGCAGCATCTTATATTGCACTGAGAAAGGGTAGTCACGCTATCCTTGTTATCTGCCGTAACGTTATGAGTATATAGAACTATTTAGTAGATTCAAATCAATGTTTATTTCGCATATTTTTTTCTTTGGAAAATATAAGATTATCTTCATATTATTACAAAGTGATTCCACCCTTCTGTTGTCTTGCCATATTGCTGGTTTTTGAATCTTAAAAGTCATACTGAAACATTAATAGTATGCCTATTCTGTTTCAGTCAATTATTTGAAGGCTCTAAATTATGTTAATTTTTATTTATAAAATATTATAATGTTTATAGACGCAAAATGATGATTTAAAAACCAAAGAAAGTGGGTCGTTGGTATGTACCAAAGAAAAGCCTTCGATTTACAAATTACCGACTCAGACACGTCTCAAACTTTCCATTCGTAGATGGAATGTTAGTACATCTTTTTTTTTTTTGTCAAAAAAGTAGTTATGTAAAATCTTTTTCTTGCTTTCCACGAAACTTTTTTTGAAGGTAGCGGCGAAATGGCGATGGAATATTGGTGAGGGTCCATGTGGGATTTGTCGCGAAACGTTTGACTCGTGCTGTGTTACGTGCCGAACACCAGGCGATGAATGTCCAATTGTCAGTTATTTTTTTGAATATTTAATAAGGAACATGAAAAGTTATTTTACAGAAGTATGCACTGCATATCAGTGGTTAGTTTCTGGTCGATCCATATCTCCACTGTTATTGTTTACCGCATAAATATTAGTCTTCCAATTGTAGATTTTTGCTGGTCCATATAAAGCCATCATTTTGTCCCTAATAAAATTCTATGTTCATAATGATTAACAAACTGGAAAAAAATACTTCTGAAAAATACGCATGTTAAGCTGTAGCTTGATCACTTACGGTTTTATTGTATTTGATGGAATGATTCCAGTTACAAGTCCAGTTTTTTGCAGTAATCTTTTTCCTATCTTTTTCTTACGGTTTTTTAAACTATAGGCCATTGGTATATGCCGTCATGCTTTCCACATGCACTGCATCATTAAGTGGACAAAATCACAAAAAGTAGCTTATCCGCTCTGTCCCTTATGTCGACAGAAATGGGAGTTTGCACCGATGGAGCATACAAGTGGTTGCCCAAAGAGCTGAAATTTTAATCAGTGTTTTAATTCATAGTTGTAAATTATTTTGATTATACTTCTGAACCAATTTCTTAAGGCAAATTTTGCTCATTTGTTGTACATATTACCTCTTCTTAGCATTCTCCATTAACATCGCACCCTCTCCCCTTTTAAAATTTCTTTTCTTAACTCATAATCACTTTATTCTTTTCGGTTTTCCCTTGTGACGTAATGGTTTTTCTTCCTTAATTGTTCCTTTACCACTGAAATCAGATTCTTACTAATTCAATGTATTTTTTAATTCGGTAAAGAAATTTCAATCTTGCTGGTTTTTGAGAGAGAGCTAAATTTTGTCTCACTCTCAGGAGGAGGTATTTTGGAAAATGTGCGTTTCTAATTTCGTTTTTATTTGTTTTTTTCTTTTTTTTTTTTTAAAAATAATTATGTTCATTTTCGTTCTTCTGGTATTTCCCGCTTTTGCGTCTAATGTGGTCTTACGCTTCTGGTATTTCCCGTTTTTGCGTCTGATGTGCTACTTCTCCTACGCTAAATAGATTTTTTTTTGCTGAAAAATTTTTAAAAACATAGTTGAGCTCAGAACTAAGAAAGTTAAGCAAGAGTAACTAGTAAAATGTTGTGCAGAACTTTTCCTCTCTTTTAACATGTTATTCTTTGTTTTGATAGCATAATCTATTTCTCCTTTTTTGTTTCTGAACATTTTAATATACTTGGCTTTAATTTCCTCTGCCATTAAATTGTTTTTCGTCTTCATCTAAATCTAATCCTGTTTTTACAATCCTGTAGCTGTCAGTTTATGTTGAATTGTCGAGAAAAGGAAGAAAGTTGAATTATAAGTGTTAGCTGTAAAAACTTCTAAATTGTTATTTTCCAACCGTGGTTCTAACTTCAGCCCACTCGGTTTAGACTAAGAAGCTTCTATGTTTTTTTGTTTTTATGCCATTCCTGAAGTACTTTTAACTGTTGTCATTTATGATTTCTTTTTATCCTTTTTGCATAAGGACAATACTCTTAATATTCTTTACCTTAGATAGCAGAATCTATGCCGTTTACTTTTAAGCGTCGAAACTAAGTTAACTATTTTTTATATTTATTGAATCTATCTCAGTAATACCAAAAAAGGAAGATACAGAAATTTTCAAAGATTTCAGAAATCACGAGATTATACTTGAAAACTATACAACAAATACTCTTGAAATACCCTACAGAACAGAAAAACTAGATGATAAGATTCGAAATTCAGATTTAGTGGGTTTGTCTGAGAGGAATCATTTGCTCCCATTTTCTGAAAGCTTATTTGATTATACTGAAAGTGGTGGAGATTCCTGCATGAAATCTGACCATATTTCTACGATTTTTGGAGGAGCGGAACAAAGTTCTGAACTGATATGGAAAATACCCTTCCGGAATAGTCAAAATCAGAAATTCCACAACGATTCTAAGCATTCAAACAAAAACCCTATTTGGAAAATCACAGGAAGCCACAAGTATATTATGCTGTCGTATAAATTGTATGTTTCCCTTCACATAATTTTTTTTTTAATTGTATATAAATTTGTTTATAAACGAAAATTTGTTTTATGATAAAACATAAGTGTACATCAACACCGGTAATTTCTTCCAGGATACCACTATAAATTCATCCAGTGAATATCATATGTAATAGTTTGTCATCAGTAGGTTTATGCTTCTTACTCCTCTTCACTACTGAACGCTGTTGCACTTGTCGTTGAAATTCATCCCATACGCCACCTTTTTTCAATACCTGGAACGAAGCATTCTACAAGAATGCGAACAAAGAAACAAGCAAATGATTATGAGTTTTAAACAGAAAAACAATAAACCACAGAACACTTATCGAAAAGTCAGTAACCTTCTCCTCCAGTTTTCTCAGTTGCTCTCCTTTTTCCACTTGGTCAGAGAAAAATGAAGCTTGTCGTTTTGCTTGAGCTATTTCAACACGCATTCGCTGCTGTTCGATCCGATACTCGAAATTTAATTGTTCTACTAAGTGCGTCCATTTGAATCTGAAATGAGGATTTCACTGATAATGGGAATATCCGTTTCTGAATAATAGAAACGTAAGAACATTCCACAAACTACTCATGCAGGGTACCAGGAATTAAACTTTGTCCATTTCAAAGGAAAGAAAAATAAAAAGGAGTTAATCATTAAACCCGCTTAAATATTTCATTGTCCAAAGAGACTCTCGAAACATGCTTCGTCGTTTTCCACCGACGGCTGTATTGTTTAATGATGCAGCTACTCGTTTCGCCAAGCTTTTTCTTTTAAATTCAACCCATCCTTCCACAAATCGTTTTCTTCGCTTACCCCTTGCATTACGTCGCTTTTCTGCCTACAAGTTGTAAAGTAAAAAATGAGTGAAAACGCTAAGATGCAACAGAAATTTTGTACGCATCAAAGTAAAAAATGAAATAAAACCAACCAGGCCACTCTTTTAAAATAATTCATTGTCAATCCTAAAATACGACCTCTTGATACCTGTTAATACATATCAGAAATTTGCTTTTAACTTCAAATTTTTGAAATCCAATAAGAAATTTACTTGCAGATATATTCGTCCAATTTCACCGAATTTGCTCATTTCATCACGCATTCTTGAAGCGGTAAAGTTTGGTGGCAAAGTCTGGAAATAGATAATACCACTTTTTCGTTCTTTTTCCTCAGGCATTTCATCTTTTGACAACGTCCAGTGCTTTAGGAATTTTACGTTTTTCCTCTGAAATTTGCCATTCTGGATTGGAAAAACCGATCTATCTAGAGGACTTTTCAATATTATGAATATATTTTTTTTCACAATTTAACAAGTTATGATATAACACTTTCAAGTCAGTCAATCCCTTCCTCGGAATTATCCAACCGATTACTGCTCCATTATTTAGGAAAAAGAAGATCATAGAAAAGATAAAATCCAACAGTTAGCTCCTAAAAGGACTTAAAATATTGATTCGCGATATGCTGCTTTTAGACAGACCGTAACTCAAGCTCACAATAGACTGCAATAGAATGATGGAAGATTTTTTTCTTGGCTTCATTATTCAAAAGCTTCTTCCAAAGAGAAGACTACAAGACTGCTTCGGATATATCTGTAGCCATTTCTCCTCTGCTCCAATTAAGGAAAAAACGCGATGAGAACAGATATCGAACTGGTCGAAGCAAGCCTTATTTTGCCATGTTGGATATACTTAACATATCATCTTAAAAAAGCAAACATTTCACATTAAGCTACCTCGAAAAAAGGGAGTTATAAATGAAATTGTAAAATTAGGAATTACCTGACTTTGATCTTCATTATTAAACACAGGTAATTCAGGGGCAGAATTATTCAATTCCTTCCCCACTGTTCCTCCTTCAGCAAATTGTTCGTTAGCATTACTATCCAAATATATCTCTCCTTCCTTTTTAATGATTTTCCCCTTCTTTTCCTTTATGCGCTTCCTACAAAGAAATAAAAGGAAAATTTTTGTAACCGTATTTGAACAGCAACTTTCAAATTTACGTATCTGCAAAAATTCCCAAAGATTTTAAAAAGCCGGAATTAATTTAGTAAAGGTTTCGGTTCGAACCGATTCATAACATCAGAATGTCATCCAGAAAATGCCGAAAGAAACTATAACCGGAAGTGAAAATATCAGAGAGTGGTGAGAGTGGTAAATGCAGAAAATACCTCTGAATAGAAGTGCTCTCGGAGGACATCTCGACAACGTCATCCACACCAATGTCACCAGTTCACCACGTCCTTTCCACGCAATCTACGTGTTACTATGCCATAGATACATTCAAACGAAACGCTATTCAGACCAGATTTGCGTAACTTCGATATCTTTTATGAAAATATGGTATACCACAAGTTACTGACGTTTGTTGTAGTTCCACCTTTTGTTGTCAGGTCGCGTAAAGGAATTGAACAGTTACTCTGGAAGTGGAAGTCCGTCGATTAAACAGTTTACTTAGTTTCTTAAAAATGAGCGGATTTGGAGAACAGAGTGATAAACATGATTCTTAATAAATCCACCTTGGAAATCAGGCCATATGATGAATAGTGGTTGTGACGGAGAGGAGAGACACAGAACATTACCATCGCTTGTCACTTGCCCATCATCGCCAATGGAACAAGAAAAAAGGAATAGAGATCTGGATGGAATTTCATCTTTCCATTTGATAGGACAGAGACACGGTATCTCATCCAGCAGTTGTTTCCTTCTACGGGTTTCGTTTATCGTCTTTCGGTTCTTTCAGTGCCATGGGATGGATGCTGCTGCGTTCACGACATTAGAAGTGGGCAAGTTCTGATCCTAAAATCGATTCAAGATAGAATGACGTTAATTTTCGAGGTAGTCTGAAGAAGGAAATTAAATTTCGGTTGCCCATCTGTCATATGATTAGCTTCCCTCTTTCTGCTTACCTAATAAGAATACCGTATTTTAGATCAAGCTTTAAATATTTGCAGCTAAACTTATTTTGGCGAAGAAAAATATGCCCCAGTTTCTTGTATAAAAACTTATATTTCACATTAACTTTCCCATCTAGACGACTATTTTTCTGAAACTCAATGAATCCTGTTTAAAATGATGGAGGTTTTATTCCAGCAGAGCTGTCTATTATGACAAGTATTGTTCAGTGTGTTGAAGTTTCTACGGATAGTGTAAAATCCGAGAAATTTGTTTATGATAAGGATGATGAATTCTACATGGCACCACCAGTTTGTTATTTAATGCATTATCGAGATGCAGCCGTGTTGTGTGGCATAATTGAGATTCTTTTACTTGTTGTGGCTATACTAGCATTCCTTAGTAAGTTGAGAATGTCATCGTTATTGGTTACGATTATCAATAACAGAAGTTACAGGAAAACTTGGATAGTTCTAACTAAAAAAAAAATGTCCAAATGGCTAACTATACTCTTGTCACTTACAGACTTGCGACTTGAAAAAGCAGATGTCCGCATATGGTTATCGCTAATATTAGCCATATTTCTGGTTTTTGCCACAGTCACCACTCTACTTATGGTAATTTATTTGCTTCGAATTATTCTGGCATTAAATAGGATGGGCACGTGAATAATAAGGGTGTGCATTATTGAAATATCGTCAAATATTCCTTGATCGTTTAAGAAAGTTTCTAAATAAAGCTAATTTACGCTCTAATCCTCAGGTAGGCTAAGTCTTTAGTTATAACAACAGCTGTATTAGTTGTTTAAGGCGTGTAGATAGCCAAAAAAGAAGCTGGCGGTGAAATAAAAGAACTGGCTACCCTTTGGCTTCCATAATTTCAGATCTACGGCATTGTGACAGAGAAAGCGAAGTACATTTGGCCACTTATGGCGTTCATGCACATCGAAGTTACATTCCTAATTATCCTGGCTATCGCATCGATAACAAGCATGTCCATGGGACTACAGGCCACTCATAGACTCTTTGGCCTGTATGTTAGGTAAGTGGTAATAGTGTAAGGCTGCACGGAACGGAAAGCATCCACTGCGCTCAAGTAGAAGCATGCATACCAGTGAATTTAGCAATGTATTATCATTTTATACTGAGGTGGTTACATGCATCCTATGGAAAATTACAATTTCATATCTAGGTAGAGATTTAAAATTACCATTCAGATCTTTGTTTTTAAGTTGATGGCAATATGAATCTTTGAAGGATTTTACCCAATTTTTTTTTCTGTTAGGAAATATATTTTTCAAATTTATTACATAGAGAGCTTTTGAAGAATGATTTTACGAAGTACTCCCCATAATCGTTTTAATTACACAGTATTACAATATTTTGCCTTCACACAATCTATTTCCTCGTGTTTTCAGCATACATGAACTGGAGAACCGCCTTGGCCCCATTTGGCCATTCAATTTAGCCATAATGTCGTTTTTCGGTGCAACCACCGTCATATGGTCCTACATCAATGTGAGAGGAGCCTACGATTACCTATTAGATAAAGAATACTTTACGAAAAAACCAAGCATAGAAATGATAAAAACAACTATTGTCACCTAAACCTAACATCTACTTCGAGAAAACTCCTCTCCAATAAGTATGCTGAAAATAACGAGAACTACGATAGTTTGTGAATTATATGCAATAAAAGTGAGTTAAATCAGAACTGCACTGTTTTCTTACCTGTTTCCATACAGAAATATATTTTCTACACACTTTCACATGATAAATGAAACAATAAAAAAACTTAAAATATCAACACCTACCAAAAAATTCCATAACGAACATAAAGTGTAAACATGACAGAATAAAGGGTACGATGCGACAAAAAAAAAAGTGCTTTTGAACAAGCATTCTTGGCATTTCAATTTAATTTCCAAAATACAACATGAAATGAATTAAACTCTAAGCCTTTCAGGTTTTGCGACAGATTTTAATGGTTCTAAACATTGCCTTCGTAATCAGATAAGACATGAAACCAAGGAGAGTATCTACCTAACTGGCAAACTGCAATATAATATTTTGTGGAGAAGTCCACGTTAAATGTGCATCGCAATTCCAACCTAGCTTATAGGTTAAAAATGCGATGCAAAATTAATTTATAAGCTAACGCTGATAGTGAACAATAGTATATTAAAAAACTGACAACAGGAATAAGTTCATTCTTTAATAATTTATTCATACAGATTTCTCATATAAAAAGTATATACAACAAAAATATGACAACATCACATATTAAATCACCAAAAATAATGAGGTCATTAGTTGTTTTAAAATTTATTCGAAATTTTATACTTGGACATTTCATAGTATGTAACTAAAACCCTAACGAGAAGTTTTGATTAAATTAATTTTAACACCAAAACAGCCAATAATCAATGGAAGTTATGTTTTAAGCAGACAGTACTGATTGTCCAAAAATTTACCTTTTACAGGAGGTAGTGAAAAAAATAGAAATATACACATAAACTCTTCAAATTGTTTGTATCACTTTTAGTGGTACTTCAGAATCACTGTGTACCCGGCGTATACTGCGAACAAGTTCAGAAGCACATTCCGAAGTGGTACCATAACCGTTATCAGATTGGGGATCCTCTTCCAGTATTGTTCCATTAAAATTTTCATGATTTGCCGAAAAAAGACCTAACGAATTAGCGGATATTTTCATCATGTCATCATTTTTCCCATCATCAAGCGAAGCACCTGTGTTGCTACTATTCCGTGCTGATTCTAGAGGAAATTCATCAGGTTGCCGGAAAACCTTCATTTCATCTGGCATGTCGCTGTGATTGCCAGATGCTGTTCCGGCTGCTGCTCCCGTTATTCCTGTGGTACCAGATACTGAATTTATCAGATAAGCACCTCGGACAGCAAACAGCTCTGAAGTGCTTGACAAGGCTTCACCTGCTCCAGCCATTGTAGAAGCGGTATTAGATGTCGAAGGAGTGCAGAAATGTGGAATGCGAAAGGATGATTCACGGATTGGAGGTGGAAAACTGGTATGGCGCTGAAGCTGCTGAAAATATCAATTTTGATTTTCGAAACTTTGATTAGAAAATGAATTTTAGTTTTAGTTACTCCGAACTTGATAAGATTTCACCTGTTCCAGAGCTTTAATTCGTAGTAAATTACTGGAACATTCTAATTCTTTACTTCTGAGATCATCCATAAGTTTTTTCTCCACTAAATCACGTAGCTCACGATCACGTATCCTATCTTGCCGTTCACGCTTGTACAGATCCTTGTAGTAGTTTTTTCGTTCGTTCGTAGCCCGTAATTCAGCTCGAAGTTCCTTCAATTCATAGAAATATGCATAATACTATAGCAACAGGAAATCCCCAATCAAAAATTTAAATTAATTACCTTAATAATCCTTTCCGAATTCCATGTTTCTGCATCTGAATCGTCTAAGTCTCTGCTGTAGAGAGGTGGGGTATTCACCGACGGATCACAACCTCCATATTCTGAATTTAAATGACTACGACGAACACCGCTTATGTATTCACGGCGAGAGGGCTAAAAATAGAGAGATAAATGTGTTGTAAAAATAAACAAACTAAGAGCAAAAAAATTAATAAATTAAACATTTTCGTAAAGTACTTTAAATCTCATTTGTCTATTAATTTCTGGAAATGTAGACAACCTCCGATAACAATGACACACATATACATGAATTACTGAAAGAAACAAAACCAGACAACTCCATTTTAGTGAAAAGAAGTGTGATTTGGGCAATTTCGCCGCAATGCCACGACTGAATTAGAGCAATGGATTTTGGAGATGCGCAGAACCTTATATTTTGTATGTGCCACACTAGCGAAGGACCTATTCATACTGGAAAAGCGGTCGAAGTCATCACTGAAGCCATCGTAACATGACTGCGTGCCACGCGGATATTTCCGCTGAATAGCGATGTGATAAGGTGATGTTGATGGCGGAAGACCATCGTCCACTCCGCCACCTACACTTCCTCGATGAAGGTGAGTGGACTGAAAGGATCGCTTTTCACGTGCATTTCTGGGCGATTTATAGGAAGACGAATTGCGATCCTGTAATGAAATCATTTTTGGGAGGAGCGAAAATATCAGAAAATAAAGATGAAATAAAGGATGGAGAGGACTGAAAGAACAGATTAGGCACCGTTGTGTGAGCCTGGAAATGCTGCATTATCCACAGCCTGGATTTCAGAAAAGGTTAAATTTAAATTTGAAAACACAAACAAATTCATTGGGACAGTTTTGTTGTCGTTGGTGCTGGTGCTGTTGTTCATCTTCGTTCTCTTTGTTTGACCGTCGTGGACGAAAAAGGCTTTTGAACATTGCTTCTTTTTTTAATCGTTTATTTCTTCTGAAAACAAAGCGATGAGGAACAACTTGCCGACAAGTAGTCGTACAACAGCTTGAAATTAGAAACCGGCTTTTTTGAAATGAATAGTTTAAATTCGGCACTAGCAAATTATCAAAAAGAAAGCCGCCACTTCACCACAGCACATTAGTCGAAAGACCGACCACTCCTGCTAAAGGGTCGCATTTGAAGCATGTTTAAAATAAAGACATGGAAAAACAGAGGAAACGTCGAATGCTCTCGTCCTTCCTGTTTCTCTTCGATTCAGCCTTCTTCTTAGCCCCTAACTCAGTACCTTTCCTTCCTAAAATTAATGTTTATCATACTATTATGGCACTGGATCTCTATCCTGCATCAGAACTCCAACAACTACCAATATGCCTGTACTCTAAATTTTTTTTATTACTCGATAACAATAACACACAATAGTCTTAATGAGTATCTGACCTGATTGCTTAATAAGATGAATGGAAGGAAATCTCAAAAAATTGGGTACTGGCCTAGTTTAAGATTGGAGATTAAGATCAAGATTTAGATTTTTCTATCAGCATGTTACATTTCTTGCAACACAAAAAATTAAGGAATTTTAAAATTTTAATATTGTTACATTTTCTTAAGATTACCAAACCCATGACAGTATTAAAAAAAAAAATTTTATGTTGCCAAATTAAATTTCCGACGTTAAAAAGTTCTCTGAATTTCAGACTAGACATATAAAAACCAAAAATTGAGCAAGCCAAGTCTGGAAAACATCAAAAGCAACAAATGAAATATGCAAAAATGAAAGAAAAATGAATGAAAAATTGTTGTGCTCAAAATGAAAAGATTAGGGGTTTGTGCATATGGCACTCGAAATGATATCCCACGAAGATGGGATTATGAAAAACAGAATTAGAAACCACATCTACCTTTTGAGCAAACTAATTAGAGACGGCATGGAAAGTCGCAAAGAGCAGTGCGAAGATAACAGAACCGTAAATTTATTGACATAATTTCTGTGCCGACCACTTTGCCTGTTTATCTGATACGATGTGAAGGATGGATTGAGTGAAATAGGTTGGAATGAGCAAAAAAAATGGATAAAATGAAAGGGAAGTAGATGTCAAGGTTATGTAAAAATCTACAATGTCTTCAGATGATGCCGCAAAAATGTCATCATCGGAGTATTGATGAGAAGGAAGACACGAAAGAGAGAGATCAGTCACATATGTTCGATACAAAAGCTAAAAAAGATTATTCATATTGCATGTTGAGAGCTTGTTTTCAAATTCATTGAAAATTTTTAGAATCAAGTAAAAATCGACTGCTTCCATGACAGCGCAATATAAAAATACCTAGTTTTTAAGTGGATTTTCGGATATAAATCTAGAAAGGTCATCAAGCTGATTAAGAATCACAGCACATCAGAGCTGTGAAGGGGACGAATAATTCACAAGACGTGAAGTGAGATGGACATGAGACTTTGACGGACCTTCGGTTCACTGACCGAAACAGAAAAGGGAAGTCGAAATGTCAGCAAAGTGAAGTACTGACTGTGTCAAAGAATACTTCAAAATCAAATTGCATCCTCCACATGTGTGGACGTCAAAAATCGATTTCCTCCGAAGGAGTGGAGGACTAGACAAATAATAAATAATAGTGAGGAAGAAATTTGATCGAGATGTTGAAAACAAAAGTCTACTCTTTCTAACCGGTCCACTCGTGAGTCTCGAGAAAATACCATACAACGGCCTCAACCAACGTCTTCTTGCCACCGAAACTTTATTGGAAAAAAGTCCCCTCGGCCGTAATTTCTCTCAAAAGTGTTTTATTGGACATGGGAAAAATCAAATAAAACGTAATTTCAACAAGGAAGGAAGGAAAGAAACTGGACGAAGTATACCCTTCCCTCCTCACCTCATCAGACGAGAACATCAAAGGAGATGCCGCATAAAGGAGGCCAATGAGTGGGACATGAGTTTTCGACGAAAAGGGAAGGTTATTCCCTCTTTTAACAAATAAACGCTTCCTATCTTCCCTTCAAGAACAGGGAGAGGCCAGAAGAGGGTTCTACTTTTGTACCTCTACAGTCTTATTTCGGAGCCAAGTCGAACAACCCTATTCCAGGCGTCTAACTGTAAGTCACAACAAGTGCCATGTTCCATCGGTTTGTCTGTGATGAGTTGTTGAAAGATGCGAAATAGTACATATGTTTCCCTAGTTGGGTGAGACTGAACTTGAATGTTCCTGGCAGGATGACCACTACTCAACTTGTCACAATCAATAAGTGACTGAACAACAAGGAAAGGACAAAGGTCAACCATCGCCAGCTGTTCCTTTCCACTAATCAAAGAATGATGAAATGGAAATGCAGCGAAAATAAGCATGGTGTGAAAATCTCCAATTATAATTAATGGCTTCAAAAGATAGGGAACTCTCTGCAAAGTTTGGGAGTGTTAACAGCTGCATCACAGGAAACTGCAGCAGGAACGCAGTACTGCAGCACGCACTGCTAGTTCCTTTCCAGAACTTCAGATGGGCTACTTTGTGAGGAACACGCTGCTGCACGTGCAGGTACATCACGCAGTCGTATGTCAGAGTGCAAGACATGTACGGTCATGAAAAGAGTCAGAGAGAAAAATACCGCCAAGCACGCGGCGATTCTTGCAGAGATGAGAAAAAGAGGAGGAAGCCCTCCGTCGGGGTCACGGCTCAACCGGAAGCACTGAGCTGGCGTCAGTTCAATCACTTCCTCATTCCTCGTTCAGAAGGAAACGAGATGCGTGTCAGTACGCTTACGCTGTTTCTCAACTGCTTCCTTCTTCGATGCTTTTCTTAGTCACGTGAATCACTTTCTCTCTATTCCATCCTTCTACACGGACACCTCAGTAGTTATGCTTCTCCGATAAAAGTACGAATTGCTTGAAGATTGAGAGTGAAAACGTCCTCGAGACTGTAATTCCCGCTCTCTCGAGCATAAGACAGTATGTTTGATTTGATGTACACTTCTCCAAGCTGATAAGTAATTCTAGCAAGATCGAACATCCCGATCAGATCACGAATGAGATGGGGATAATAGAGAAAATGAAACAAAGAAGCAGATGTTCACAGAAGCACACGTAATCGATCGACAAATAATTATGTAAAAAGCGAACCCATAGAAGTTTTAGATGTGAAATATTGGAAGCAGCAGAATTGTTCTTCCTCAGTGGCAATGTGCTTCCCAGTGAAATGGCAACCATCATCCCTTGATTGTATCATCTATTTGCTCTGACGAAAAAATTATCAGACTGAGGGAAGGAGCAGTGGTTCATGGAGAAAAGAATAATGCAGGATCATAACTTCCTTTCAGTGCCACCATATCCAGTGGGTTCATTCATTTGCAAGAAAAGAATCTTTTGAAGTGGCGACACCTGGGCTTTCCACAGCTTACCAACTGTTCACTCCTTTCACTTCAGCATTTCTTCGTTGAACTTTGCTCAGACCCTGAAATTTCTACTGGACATTCCTTTTACTGCCGAAAATCTTTTCGAAATATTTCTACTCCATGTCTTTTAATCGCCTTAAAAAAATGAATCAGGAAGCATTTATGATTCAGTTCAAATAATGAACTGACGTTTCTTTCATATGGAAGTACTTGAAGAAGTGTTTTGATTGTTACTATTACGCCATTGAGGCTCAGAGTTCCATCCATGGATCTCATGAGTGAAGTTGTGGTCCGGAAAAAATTTTCCAGAGCTTCTTTTTCCGCTTGTCTCTTCATGAAGATGTGTATTCCTTTTTCCACTGTTGTAGTATTTTTGGAAGGGTAGGAGGAGAATCATCTTAACTTATATTTGAGAAAAAAATTGCCACTGCTGTTGAAGATGAGTAAATATAAGAATGAGAAGAATGCAGGAATAGGCAATTCATAAAAATTCAACAAAATACCAGTGGCGATTTTGTTCGCAGTAGTGTCTTACATTTCTTACAATCTTACATTTCGCAATGTAAGATTTCTTTTTGTAAGAATTCAAACATAAATCAAAAATTTCATTATCTTTAAAAATAAAAGTGAAGCATAATTTGCTTTTTAAAAGCAACAAAAACTTGTTTTGGTAAATGAAGGATGTGAGATATCAAAATTTCTAAAAATTATCAGGAAGTTGAGGGAAATGATTCGCCTCTAAAACAAATTTTTATTTATATTAGCAGAATTCAAAAAAGTTGAAGTTAATAAAGTGGAAGGAACAGAGCCGAAAACTTACAAGCTTATGCATGTAACCGTAAAGACAACTCAATAAAGACAAATGAGAAGTTGAACTGTCTGATAAGAATTGTTACGTTTACCTTAGAATCAAACTTCTTACTTGCTAGTTAGCATAAAGTAACTGCCGAAGTGAGATACTGTCGTCCGGAGAATGAAATAAGTACAGTTCCGTTATGAGTGGCGAAAAGCGGTGATGAGCAGATATCCATCTATTCCTTTCCTTTCCTTCAGGTGGAGGTCGGGCATCGCTTCTGATTCTTTCGGCTTCTTCTTTCAGAAACTTCGCGGCTTCCGTCAGATGTTTGAACAGCACTGGAAAAGACACGAGACGTTTTTATCGTTCTAGACCAAATGCATCTTTTCAAAACATTAGTGTTTAACAAGTTTTCACACTAATTGTTCACCAACTCACGAAATTGAGTTTAATTAAATTTAATACATGGCTTAAATGTTTGAGAAAATAGCGAATATGCAAGGCAATGTGTCATTTAATTAAATCACTCAAGCAAATTATAACGAGAAATGTCATGTAACTGATTATTGTACTTCATAGGCACACTTTTAAATTTTGCTTTTCGAACTTGAAATGCTTTTTCTCAACAATGTAGTTCGAAGTTTCAATGTCGATACAATATTTGATAGTGAAAAACTGAAAGATATGTGAAAATTAGTGATCCATTCAATTTCGATATTATAAGAAAACGCTTTTAATTTCACTTTTAGCGATTTGACTTTCACATCAAATATCAGCGATAGGAATCTTAGGAGGTAGCATTTTAGTCTAGACCTGTTTGAAGATGCAAAATTCAAAATGCAGAGAAAGAGAATCAAATGCTATATGCTATATGAGGCATGTAGCCTTTGATTGATAAATCTTTTTAGGTTGAGTAGATTCACCTTGTCTGCTTTTCTAACTTAACTAGTTAAATCAGAAAGAGGAGAATATTTTTCTAGTTCCTCAGTCTTATATTTTAAATTATTCTTCAGGGAAGTTTATGAAAGCAAAAATTGTAGAAATAGAAATCTAAAAGAGATTAAATACTCCTTCTCATCATCATTTAGGTTCTGATCATTTTACCTCTCTTAGTTGCGAGCAATTAAATAGATTTATAATTATAATTATTTAAGAATGCTTTGGACTTACAGTTTCTTTATGGTAACTAAATCAGAAGATCTCTTGAGACGGCACAGCAAGAATTAAATTTTTTATTCTTTTACTGTAATATCAGAAATTGACGCTTTCGCTTGCGCGTCTTTTTTTTGCTGTGAAAAAAAAAAAAAAAACACGAAGTGGAATGATTTATATGTTGTATTGCTTAATAGAAATAAGTGAAAAGTTAAAGATTTCATTTTCAAAGCGCTTTTCCGCTTCAGAAGCTATAAATTTTAATTAAATTTAGCTCCTTACAAAATTCTAGAATGATATGGGCAAAAAACTTTCTTCTGAATTTTCTTTAGAAACGACGTCAGGTTAGTTTTTCGGCCATATCTGCTATTTTCATCTATAATTTCAATCCCAAGATAATGCTAGGCCTTCAATTGAGAGTAGAATCAAACAGATAAATTTGATTGTTAGGTTCATTAAACTATGCTTGTTTTCGATTTGGCCATGTCAAATCACTAAATTGTGAATGACTTGAATATGGATAATAAAAGAAATACTTCCCTTATTTTTGAAAATGTAATGAACTCATATTTTCACCTAACTTTTTGAAACTGCACTTACTCCCAAGGGTAGTTGATGGACTTGGAAAGTATAGGTGTCAGTTCCATAGTCATACCTCAGACTATTAAACAACGTCGTTGTTTCTTGAACATTCCAAATTTTTACTGAACTCATTTGACCATTAAGAATTCTAAACTGCTAACATTGAGTGTCAAATCTGCTTTTGTAGGTATGACAATTATTTCTTCCTGACCTTAGAAGGAAGAATAAAGGAAAAATGTCAATTTCTTTGCTTCTTTCTTCCTTGCTTTTCAACACAGAAACAGCTGACCAAATCTTGATCCGTTTCACTTTTTCTTCATATTGTCTCCCTCCCCACACCTCAATAGCTGTCGCCTTGTCGTTGTTGACACATCACTACTGAAAAAAGGTTTATCATTCATTCTAATAACCGTAAGGACTATTCCGAATGAATAAGTGAGTTCAAGGAAATTCAATTTCGGTTGCAACAACTTAGTGCTAGTTCGGGATCAATCGCTTCCGAATCCATCGTAATTCTTTAAAACGTGAATGAATTTTCCAGATTCATTTTGACTCATTTCAAGTCTTTTGAAAGTGAGCAAACAGATGGTGAAAAGAAAGGTACGCTGATTCAATGAAAAGATATCTTGAATGAGAAGACTAAGATACAGTGAATGTTCAAAGTTCCAAAATTTTGAAAGTTACGTCTTCACGTACAATACTTGACGGAGATAAATTTCGACGATGATTACTATCTCTGTATTTTTAATTACTGCAATGTCGAAGTTATATTTTTGTTGGTTAAAATTATTAACAGCATTTTCTCTTTTAGTTTATGTGTACAAAATTTTCCCAATTCTCCATCTGTTTTGAAGTCAGGATATTGAATAAACTGCGTGAACAAAGAAATGATGAATTGTTGAAAAGAAAAGAGAAATAAATATGTTAAGTTCAAGTTTTGCAAGTAGAAAATAACAGCTGAAATCAGATGAGATAAGTTTTATACATTGATTTTCCGAATTCTGCTGAGATTATGTTTTCTAGTTCCACGGATAGAAAAGATAGACCAATTTACATGTAACTTTTAAACCTAAATGTATAAATAGAGAAATAAATATGCTTCCAAATCCTCCTGGTAATTTACCTCAACAGTGCGTTTACAGACACCTGTAACCTTTCGACGGCAAAACAATTCTGCTGGTTGTTATTTTTATATTTTAAGATAAGTTATATGAGTTAATAGAAATTATTATTTGTCATTCACTCTATATGCAGCAGAACAGTAAAAAGTGAGAAGAAAAGTGAATCTTGTTATGAAAATGGCTATTCTTTTTTCTAAGCAATTGAGATGACGATAACTTATAAACAACAGGAAGATGTGAACCTGAAATACTATTTTGCATTAAATATGGAGATTATGAGCCTCATGACATTCTTTACGTCAATATTTGGCCATATTATCATTCATCAAAAGCTGAAATGGTGATATTGGAGGTGTTGAACGAAAAGAGGGATAAAATGATATTTCTAGTTAGATAAGGATAACGAAAGTGGTAATTAGACATTAGCGCTGACTTATCTTATGAATAGCTTATAAAGAATTTTTAAAGCGCAAATTCATTCGCTGTGATTGTTAATTTTGTTTTTAGTAAAATTGTGTAATAAAAACATGTTAGTTTCATGCTGAAGTGTAAGAAATATCGATTAAGGTAGTTTAAAATTCCTTTTCTAAATACGATATAATCGAATAGACTGCATTAAAAGTAGTGCAAAAACTTTTTGGCAGGAATATGCCAAAATTAGGACAAATCAAAGGCTAATTAACGAAGGAGAGTCTTTTACTAAAGAAATAAGCCAGTTCCTCTCCGAGATAGAGTTATTCTCACAAATTAATGTACGATAACGTGAAATGCCACAATTAACTTGGTTGTCTCATGCTTTGTCATATGAATACAATTAATTGGACCTTGAACAGTAAAACCTTTAGATTAACACTGCATATCGAAAAAAATAAATAAATTGGCTAGATAATTGGATCACAATCATTGCACTATACACTATTAGCTTCAAAATTACTACTGAGTGCTTCGGGAAATAACAAGTGTGTTTAATCGGCTGTACTTCAGTCAAAATTATCAACACTTCAGAATAGCTGCTTGGGAAAGTCATTGCGCAATGATTGCTATTTGTTAATCAGTTTACTTCACTGATTTAAAAATAGCTGTCGTTTATACTTGTTAAGAATGTAGATTGCAGCTGTTAAGCTAGTATTTGTTTTTGGAATTGATTAAGTTGAATAGCAACTTTTAATTTTAATTCTTAATCATCCTTTCAAAACGAATTTGCAATCGCTGAATTTTTGACGAAAAATATTTGGCATAAGCAATTTAGACAGCAGAAATGATCAAGTTTCAATGAAATTAGTGAGTTTTGGATTGTTGGTGCCTAAGTTCACTGATAAAATGATTAGAAGGGATCCCTATACAACTTTCTGTTCCTATTAAATAATATTTCTGCATATCATGTTTTTATAAACTTAAATCAGTACTTTTTGAAATGCATAGCAATTATCTAACGACAATGGAAGGATAGATTTTTACAACAATAACTTTTCGTTATAAATATGCGTTCTACATGTATTTCAAATATTTTCAAATGCCAAATCTTTAGAAGTTAACAACTCACAGGGGAGATATTAAAAAAGTGCTCTACTAAACAATTTACTGCATATCTGAGAATGTGGTTCGCCTGAAAAAATTGACGATATAATGATTTAAGTTTGAAAAAAGATCTTTGCCGAAAGTGAGCATTCAGAAATATGCGAGCAAATAAAAGACATTTGGATTCACATACAATTCGTTTTGTCATTTTAAACTTGCTTAACTTTATTCATTTCTTATTCTACATTTATCGGCGGAGATCATTTCGATTCCAAACAGTTCAAAATTGTTTAGGCACGAGAAGCATTTTGGAAATATTTGATTGATAATTGATCTCGAATAGTTCTGAAGAAAGGAGACGAGCAGTTGTTAAATATAAAAATGTTACTTGACGAGATTGTAGGTACTTGAATAATTCTTACCGACAGCAAGCTCCACTCCATTTACAACACTTCAATAGTTGTCTAAGCAATCAAGATGAGCCCAGAAATTTTTAATTTCTTTTCCACTTTTTAATTCGGGCATCTGTTTTCATTTTGCTTATCTCTACTGTGTTTCAAAGAATCATGCAAAAGCGACATTGAAATTCAAGAAAAATGATTACTTTTAAACTATGTTAGCTTTAATCTTTCCATTGCTTTGTAGTCTTTTATACGTTAGCACTTATAGTGTTATGTGCCACATCATGCTCGATCTCTTCAAGCACAACAAATTTCGCCATCTCCTTAGTACGTCCAGTTAGAAAGTAACAATTTGATAAGTGATGCTAATAAGATGATATGATACAACGTACTGATAATACATACTACAAACGAATTGCTATAGCAAATAAAAGTTAGACATACCAACAACTTACAGGTGGATGTACAAATGCGTTTTTAGCTTCTTGGACTGTTTCGTACGAAAGAGTAGTAGTTATTTGTTCTAATGATTTCATTTCTGTTAAACTCATTGCTGCTACTGTCTCGTCTACTTTATGCACTGTTTAAGCATTTATTCGTTTTGGGCTCTGAAATTCAAACACACAACTTCATAATCAAACACCTATTTAGTGCCTATTATTTTGAATTAAAAAGATTCTGCTGATTTTAATTTAAAAAGACTAAATGAAGACTCCAACTAACACTAATTCTTAATAAGAAAACTAGTGTGGGAAAGAGCTAGATTTTTAAAACTGAAAGAGCACTTCAAAAAGTTCAACAGATTTCTCAGTAGGAACACAGTGCTGACAAACTTTAAAATTTTGTGGTTGATTCTTGACGATCCATTTTTTTCTGCAGAAATAAATTCAGCTTCTAGTTCTATACATCAGATGTTGTGTTACAGCAGAATAATTAGAATTTTTCTGAAAAAAAATTCACATTTCCGAAAATTTTCTGCTTTGGAACCCATTTATTTTTCACCAAGATCAAATTATTCTAATCAGAATTGCAAGTCTTGATCACTTTAGAGAATGGAATATTTATTAATCATTAACTTCATTGTGATTTTACTGCTGATTCGCATTAGTCAAGCAATCAGTGCAGTCACCAATTAATTAGTTTTAAATGCATACATACATCGCTGAATAATGAAGCAATAATTAAAACTGCTGCTGCTTTTTGAGTCTATATCCGCTGGTTATCATATCTGACATGAAATGACGCGATATGCTAGGATACAATCCAAACTAGTCCACTAAGGAGAAAGAGGATGGACAGGGCGAAGCTGCCAACTCATCCTACATCCTAAGTTCGATATGTATACATATGTTACGTATATTTAACACAAACATCAGCAAAGCTGTCGCAAGACGCATTGGTTGCTTCTGTCATACTACACAGCCGGCCAGCATTTCTTGGCTAAAATCGCTAATTCGTCGCCCTTGCAGCAATGAGGCACTTTTTAGGCGTTGCTTCATCCTTTACGTAAGCCTAGCCTAGGATAAGGTTACATAGGCTTGGCGTTCGCTTTGTCCTCTCCTGCGTCCTTCTTGCCTGCTACTTATTTTGCCTCTTCTCCGTTCCTTCTGTCTATAGTAGCGCATGAAAGTTTCCTAACCTTTTGTCTTCATTTGTCCACTAATGCTGCGAACTTAAGAGAACATGAAACTACTGTATTATAGACCCAAAAACTGCCATAATGGAGTCAATCCATCACATCGTCATCGGTGCTGCTATTTTAATACTTATTTTGACACTGCTCTGTGCGCTGACTTTTTGGCTGCTTAGGTGCTGGAGGTCGAAGTCAAGTTATGAATTGGCCGTCGCTGTGATTCAGAATAAACGGCTTCCACAGCCGGAGTTTTATGTTTGATTATGTACAAGTATATCAGATATCTTAATCGGCTAGCGCTTGCAAAATTGCTCAGATATTTTAATGGAAAGGTGCTGATTGCAACTTTATAATTTGAATCCGACAGTTTCTTGCTACCAAAAACTTCCGGTACGTTTAATATATAAAATAAGCTGTATCACGAGAAAATAGATGGGAAGATCCTCGAATTTCGTAAAATCTGAATTTTTTTTGTAGTTAGAGAATTTTTTTGTTCTTAAAAAACTGGATCTGGCATTAACAGCGGGATTTTCTTTCACGCTCTTATTTCAGTGAGAAATTTAACAAAATTCAAACAGATCCTTCAGAGCTTTCCTGAAATTTCCTTTTTTTTTACACTTCAGTGGCCTCTTAAATATCTGAAAATTTTAATCGACAGATAGCAAAATTGTTTTAGTTTCAAAAGACATTTATAACGACCGGTGCATTAAGCGTAAAACGTGTTTTAAAAATAGTTTATATGATCGTCAACATTGAATCATACGGCAAATCAAGTAAATCAATTACATTTTATAATCATTTCTGTTTAATGTTTCTTTAATGAAGCTGACAAAGTTCTAACATTAATCAAAAAAAAAGAATGCATCGTCTGCAAACACCATCCTTAAGATCTGCTTATTATTTGTTCATTCCTCAGACTGACTTTCAGAAAAATTATTCTTTACGATTAAATTTCTCAGAAATTGCTTCTCACAAATGCTTTCTCAATTGTGAGGAGTCCATGTATTGTTGAGGATTAAAGAATTCAAGCTTCATTTTCTTCTTCACTTGCTTGTTTCAATAAAATCTCGAGAGTTCTCAAGAATTCTTTCCTTTCTTCTAATTATTGATCTATCGAATTTTTTTCAGTGACAGTTTCCGAATATGACTTTGAAATATTTCTAACTTCAAGCTAAACAGAACAAAAAGTCTCATAACTCCTTAAAATCATTTTTGTATCAAATTTTCGAGAAAAAAACTCGCAACTAATTACTATTTTGAAATTTATCAAATTCGTAAAAAAAGCTGGTATCGGAATAACTTTAAATACAGAACCCGCTTTTTTCTTTATTTTAAGAATGAATAAATTTTAGTTCCTCGCTAAATTTCAAAGACATCGTTTTTTCTTTCTGTAAAAGATAAGATTATTAACAGACATTTGTTTTTTGACATCAAATAGCATCAAAACATAATGCTTGCTTTTTTATGAGGTTAAATTCTTGAAGAAAATCATAGGAAGATTTTAAAAACTTATTATCTTAACAGCAACTAGTCACGGAACATAGAGGACTGAAACTGTGCTGTAGTAAAACAGCAATCAGAAGTACTTGAAAGGAGACCGAAGCCCAATTAACAGACCGAAGTCTTTCAGACAGGTGTAAAGGAAGAGCCGGAGATTCATGGTGTTAATAGAAATAGCAATAACACACCAATGCTTAAATGGAGGAGTAGCATTTCGATCAGGCTTAAAGAGAACAAGATTAAATAGAACAAGACTTCGCAAGAAGCGGAAGTTTGTAGAAGATCGGTTGACAGATTCTGCGATTAAATCTTCAAACATAATTCCCTACAAAATGAAAAAAGCTCCATTTATAGTTTTTGGTGATTTCGCGGAAAAACTTTGAGTGAGAAAAGAAAAGGAAGATTAAATCTCAGTTAGAAATTCTTAAATGATCTTGCGTAGTAGATGAGGATGGGAGCCATTCTTCCAACACCTTCCAGAAGAAGAGGAGAAATAGTGCTGATACTCTTCGATCATTTCTGTTTTTAAATTTAAAAAAATTCCGCTACTGTTAAATCCTGGGTGTGAAGCTGCGACTCACTGCATCTAATTATAAGATTTGATAAGAGGATTGCAACAACATCTCTAAATATTGTAAGAAAACCATTTCTTATTTCTCAGCAGATATGAAAACAAAGATTTTTAGAACAGAAAATTGAATTACAAAAGGAGATTTACGGCATCAGATAGCAAAGTTTTTTCTAAGAAGTTGAATTCATTTTAATTAAGTAATTATACTACCGTAACTAACAATAAAAAAAAATAGAGTGGTTCAATCTATAACTATCACATATCTGCTGGATGTAAAGAACTTTGGATTTGACTTTCTCTCACAGGCCGCCAATTTCAGACCAGAAGATTTGATTGAATTGTCTAGAACATGACAGTAAATTTATCATTTGGAGAGAATGAACAATTTAATTCCAAGAATTGATAAAATCATCAAAAAAAACAGATATATGTTCGTTTAAGAAACAGACTAATGTTGAAGTCAATTATCTCATTTTTCTCCATTTCGAAGAATTTTAGAAACTGAAAAATTCCATTCTATAATAAGAGAGTTAAATTACTTTCTGAGAATCAAGTAAAGAAATCGAAATTTCCTCGGTTGTGATGCAATGCATAAGTGAATGTTTTGCCCATGCCTTCGATGAAACTATTAGAGCATATTGTCCAGGAGTGTTTAAATTTAGAGCCTTCATTTACTGCCTTTTAAATGATAAAAAATTAATTTGACATCTTTCCAATTCTATAAAAGTAACAGCTGTATCAAACAGAAATTATAAAAAGCTAATTGCTAATTAAAAACATTCAATGCTTATTTACTGCTTTACATTCATAACTTCTCACGCAATTCAATTAACCATTCATCTTCCCGTTGATTTTTTTATATTCGATAGATAGCATTTAGATATGAATGCTTTTACTTTTTTGCAATATTCAAATTATAATTTCATCACACATGAAAGGAAAATGTTTGAGTAGGAAGTTATTCGATTTATTTCCAGTGTAGCTAAACCAGTCTCAATAAGTTTGCCAGCCAGAAAAGATTAACACCTAAAGTTAATTGCTTTTAATTTTTCCGAGTATATTCAGAAGCCTTATATTCAGAAGCTCAGAATAAGCCTTTTTTAATAATTAAAGTATCCATCCCTATAAAAAAACTGTGTAAACAACACACATTTACAGTTGCAGTAGTCTTTTCAGCACAATTATCATTATTCGTTTCTTCCTATTGCTTTTTTTATTTCTCTTCAATTACCGATTAATAAATTTATTTCATTAGACGTCAGATTTAGTCTAGATTTAGATGTAACTTGTTTAGTAACTTTAAGCTTGAATAAACAAAACAGTAATCACTGACCAGATATTCTATGATTTTAAAAGATTTCCAGGATCGATAAAGATGATGTAATGGTTTCATATACAACGGTCACTGAGACAATTTAATGACGAGAAAGATTCAGCAATTCGATATAGAAGACGACTGATTTTATCAGTGTTAATGAAGATTTTCTTTGCTTGGCAGCAAAGATTTCCTTCCAATAAATAATCTTTGCTGTGGTTCTTTTCGATGATGAAATTTAGGTGTGCTTTCTTTATTTCAAAACTTGCGGTACTCCTTTTTCTTTCATTTCCTAATTTTCTACTAATTCACCAGCAAGATTTCAGTAAATAAATCTCCCACTTATCAACAAATGAACTTAATTTCTGAGCTTTCTTGTTCTACTGCACTGCTGAAATCACCGATAATATCAGAAATTATTGTGCATCATTGATTATAGAAACCAACTTTCAGCAAAATGAATCTCGAGGAGAATCAAATTCTGGTCACGAATGATAGCAAATGGTTGCCGAAGGAGAACTGAAGTAGTTGTAAGCGAATGCAGAAACAATCGAAGAGCAGTGGGGCAGTTCATTAAGCAGCCAACAAATAAGTGAAGTGAAGCAATTAATTCTTTATGTGGATCTCCTGGTAATTTCTCACTTCATGGATAAGGAAACTTTGTCATCAGTTCAGTCTTCTATATTTTACTCAAAACAAAAACGAAAAACGCAGCAAATTTTCAACAGGAAACTTGAGCAGCATTTGTGAGCAGAAGGTCCATCGGAATCCTTTCTGTTTTGAAAACCTCACAGACCCACCGCCAAAAACTGATATTATTTACTTATTGTAGAAGCTTTCATTATCTTTCTGCTTTTTTCTCCATTCTTCACAACGCTGCCTGAATGACTGATATAAAGCTGTCAAGTTCACATCATTTTTAAAGACAAAGCGGGACAGTTCTTGCTGACTTCAAATTTGACTCAAGTTCTTGAAAATCTTAATTGTATAAATTTGTAGTTATCAATTAGCACCATCATTTTTGATGAAGTTTTTCAAGTCAATTTTGCTCTTTATTCTGCTCTGTACTGGTAGTGAGTATACAGTGAGGAAAAAGAGAACTTTTCTGTTCGCATACCGAAAGACTGGTCGAGTTATACAGTTGCAAGCAATCAAATCAGTAAATAAATCAGATTTTGACAGGAACAGATTGTTTGTTGAACATGTAAAGAAACAATATCCTTCGCAATACAACTAACTGTAGATGATTTTCATTAAACTTCTTCAACTCTTACTTCTTCTAGATTTGCATTTGGAATGACTAAATTAAAGCAAGGAATTTCAATCAAATACTTATATTACAAAGTATTATTTAAACAAGTGGTTGTTTTGGTGGAAATGGAAAGGTATCAATTGCACTGTACGGATGCTAGTTATTGTAGGCTAAGTCAGAAAGTCAATCTTTATGGAATAATTATTATATTCCATAAAAAATTCTGAATTCAATGTTATTATCGACATTGAGGTTTTAAGGATGATTAGAGTATGTTCTCATCAAATTTTTTTCTCTGGAAATTTTCGTGCATCTTCGGTTAAATCTGATTTTCAAAAGAAGCCGTCAGTTGACACACAGTAATCCACAGCTTCATCCTGCTACTTTTAAATACCAGTAGCTTGTCCAAAGATTCGTGCTGAAAAAAATCATTTTGACTCCTATTCTGACCTAAAATAATCTTACGGCACAACTGTTCGATATTCCGGTGAGTCCTTATTAGCACGGCCATGTGTAAACGTCACTCTTTGTATGAATTTATATCATATCAATGCAGTTGTAAAACAAATCTTGAAAAAATTATTTTAATTTCTTCAAAACAGTGAAAATTTGGACGGTAGCAGAATACTGTATAGGACAGAATTCGCCGATGCAACAGAAATGGCTTCAACTGCGGCGATTTTATCATTGCTTATTTTTTTAGAAGTACGTTTCTGTCGTCTCTCAGAACTGAAATTCATTTAATTTTTCTTCTATACTTCAAAGCTAAGTGCGTAGGAGACAATGAAACTGACACTGACATTGAAATCATAAGCATACCTATTCTTTCTCTTCTTGTACATTCCTCACAGTTATAGTTTTCTTCAAACAAAGGACATGAACTTTTGCTTCAGATGGCACTGATGCTACTTACAGCGGTATATGTAAAAAATATTGTAAATGGGTCAGCTGAACACATGCAAGCAAGAGATGAGAAAATGATTGATGTAGAAAACACACAGCAAGTAAAACTTAACGGATTTATAAATTAATTATTAAATCAACAAGTTGTAAGTCGTAAATCAATTAAGTTTTGAAAAAAATAATTAATGCTTACAATGATTAATCAGCGGAACTCAACAAGACCATATTGTTCAATTATTTGTACAAGAATTTCTGTCGCAGTAATAGTCTACAATGAAATACTACAATTTCGCATAAGTCGTAATTATCTTGGAACATTTCTGAAGGACTATCCAACAGTTACGGAAGCGGTTAGAAGTGAAATACAAGAATTCAATGAGGGAATCAAGAGAATAAGCGAAGCATTAATGACTAGTCAAACACGATTCAAAGTTTGTTTACAAAACTAATTTTGTATTTTTCATGCAGCTTTCTTTTTTTTTGGATAGAAAAGAAATCCAAGTGCTAGTAGGGAAGTGGCTTGATTCGGACAAAAATCCATCAAAGATATAATGCTTCTAGACTTCACATATCCTTATAAGAACACAGGCTTTGTTCTTGGAAGGGAAAATTCAGCCTAGAAAAAACCTCTACCAATGCCGAAAGAAAACTAAATTCCGTTCACAGCAACTGATGGACGAAGAGATCAATCGTGAAACGATGAAAATAATTTATGGTACGGCTACCTAAAATTAATGGATGGCATGATACACATTCCTTTTTTCCCCTTGATACTTCCTATGCTATGTATGCTTATAACATCATTCAATACGACTGAAAATAAACGGCGAGAGAGAAGTCGAAGCCAAAAGTATATTTATCCAAATTTTACTGAAAAAACCCTCATAGAGAAACCAGTTCACGGTTCTCGTAACAATTCCATGGGATAATCGATTTTCATACTGGTAGTATCAGTTTGGCTGTGTTTCTTCGGATACTTCGATTTGGTTAAGTCTCCAGTTCAAGGCGTTGGCAGTGGCTGGTGATGGTTATAATTAGTGGTGATGGATGTCAGACTGAGACTTCCTCAGGCGAGGGATCGTCCGTCGATGTATTAGCTGCGCTCCAGAAATATCAGGTACACTTAAAGAAGTCAGCGTTATCAATGTACCTTCAGTTGTTAACGAGATAATGTTGGCGATTACTAAATGCAAAGCTTTTTAATGCCCAAAGATGTATATGAAAAACTTATTTTATGAAACTGCATATGTTTTCTATAGTGTAGTTTAATCTAATGTTTACAGGCAAAACGCAAACAAATTGAAGAGGAGGAGGCACGGAGACGTCGGGAGGGCCTTTTATCGGATGAAGAAGATGCTAGTATGGATGAAGTATTCATTCCTGCCAGATTACGAAAGAAAGAAAAAGTGACTTTCTTTATATAAATCCTTAACTCCATTAACTTTCAGATAATTTAAGTTTATTGTAAAACTTGGAAGAATTTTCTCCCAACCGTATTTTCATCCCCAACTTATTCCTATGTTTTTGTTTTCACTTTCNACTCCATTAACTTTCAGATAATTTAAGTTTATTGTAAAACTTGGAAGAATTTTCCCCCAACCGTATTTTCATCCCCAACTTATTCCTATGTTTTTGTTTTCACTTTCTAAGGTAATGCTCAAAATACAGAAGCATGGTAGAATATTTTGATCCATGGTTGTACTCAGGATTTGATTGCAACAATTATTTTCTGACTTTTTCTTCTTTTTATCGCAAGAGTTTCAGATGCATCGAAGAGCTGTGCTGAAGCAAGTATTGCACGCTAAAGGTGGTGCTCCAGATGTGGATACAGAGAGAGAAGATTTAGAATTCTTTGAAAGGAAGCGACGGAAGAGAGAAGAAGAAAGGAAAGCAGAAGAAGCGAAAAAGTCACTTCTCGAGAAACATAATGAGCTTGTGGAAGCAGATACTGGTGATGTTTAGTCTAGTCTAATATTTTAACCAGTAAATTACATTTTTCAAATCTTTCTTTTTTTAATTTTTTTTCAGGCGATAAAGATTCGGAAGAAAGGAAGCGTGAAGAAGAGCAGAAATTATTGGAAAGTGTTGCTCCTGGAACAGGTAATAATTCCAAGTACGTAAACTCTACCTGAGTTGTTTCTTTGTATCATGCCTACTGTTCTTTGTTTCTTGTGAAATGTTTTAATATTTAGCTCTTATGGCTGTTGCGGAAATTGCTAAAGGTGTCAGATACGAGGAATCAATAAAGACAAGGTTGCTTAACGCTTATTTGCTATGTAAATCGTTTAGCTAAATTTCTCGTTATCTTTACTTCAAAAAGCAAAGTAAAATATTGGTATGTCAAAAAAAAGAAAAAGATTTTCAGTTGGCGCCCGCCACGACATATATTAGCAGTAAGCGATGAGGAACATGCAGCAATGCGTCGGAAAAAGGGAATTTTAGTAGACGGTGACGATGTACCTCCTCCGATTGGTAGTTTTATCGTTAGTTTTTTAAAGGTTTTTTGTTGCTAGTCTATTGACGAATAATGTATCTTGACTGTAAATCGTGGGAGGGAAAATTTCACCTGGATTTTTCTCTCACAAATTCATTTCTTGATTGTTGAGTTTTAATTGCTCGATATTCAGTAGGCATAGTTTATGAAAACAACATTCAAATAGTGGAAGCTAATTCTCACATGCTTTTAAGTATTCCTACGTAGATTTTTCACGAAAAACATACTTTCAGGAAATGAAATTTCCTCCTTCAATAATCAAAGCTTTACGCGACAAAAAGATTATTTGTCCAACCGTTATCCAAATGCAAGGAATACCAGTTGCGTATGTTTTGTATTTTTAACATCTTCGTTTCTACTATTTATTTTTACTTTTAACATAGCTGTAACGTTTTGAAACTAATATCATGAGATTTGACAGTATAAATTTCAAAATAATTGTTGCTGTGTTGAAAACAATTCCTTTCCAGGCTTTCTGGACGCGACATGATTGGTATAGCTTCGACTGGTTCTGGAAAAACATTGACATTTGCTTTACCACTGGTTATGTTTTGCTTGGAACAGGAAGCATCCCTACCTTTCCGACATGGTGAAGGGCCATATGGTTTAATCATCGTACCATCGGTATTTCTAAGGCTTTGTGTTAATTCAATTTCTTTTAAGTCATTGTGGTGGGGTGAGATAAAGATGAGGTTTTTCGCTACTTCAATATTTGTTTAGCGTGAATTGGCAAAGCAGATTCATGATGTCATCGAAAAATTGTTTGAAAATATTTACGACGGCACAAAGTTTTCAAAACTTCGAGTTGGACTTTGCATTGGCGGATTGCCAATTAGTGAACAGGCAAGAGTTTTTGAAAGGTAAATTTTGCAGACTTATAGTTCAATTTTTCAAACAGGTAAGATATTTTTCAATAGACGTTTCTAATTAAAAAATTAATCATTTATTGTGTGTGTGTTTTTTAGGGGTGTACATGTGTGTGTTGCAACTCCTGGTCGATTGTCAGATTTGTTAAGCAAAAAAATTTTTAATTTACAAGTTTGCCGATATTTGGTACTGGATGAAGCTGACAGGATGCTTGATATGGGTTTCGAAGAGGAAATACGAACTATATTTTCTTTTTTTAAGGTTTTTTTTTCGTTCACTAATGTTATATCTTAAATTTGACTTAAATTGAAGTGAATTTGTTCCTTTTCTATTTGAGACAAAAACTAGGCTTCTTGAGTGGTTGAATCATCCATCTGTTATTAGAAGATTGTTTATCCTTTCCTGATTTCTTAAAATTAGAAGATCGCATCCTAGCATTTTTTTTTTTTTTTACAGAAATACTTTTTATGTTCAGGGCCAACGACAAACTCTGCTCTTTTCGGCAACAATGCCTCGGAAAATACAGAATTTTGCTCGCTCCGCTTTAGTTCGTGCTGTGATTGTAAATGTTGGACGCGCAGGTGCAGCTTCACTGAATGTTGTTCAGGAAATTGAATATGTTCGAGCTGATGAAAAACTTATTCGGATACTGGATTGTTTACAAAAGACAGCTCCAAGGTTATTATTTCCCTGTCTTTGTTTTTCCTGACATTTAATGTATCATACTGTCCAAGTTTTATTTATTATGTGTCATTCACAGTCATTTGTATGGAAAAGGTATACTTACAAAAATTGGCTTTTGGATAGCCCTCGTGTAATTGTTTTCGATAACTCCGAATGTTATCAAACGTAAATTATTGATTCATTTCATGGAATTATTCGGCTACAATTTTTCGAAGTATCCTTGGAAGTTTTTTTATTGCAAAAATGACTGCGATCACTAAAACAACCTTTTTTTATTCTTATGAAACATTAATCTTTATTTTGCACTTTTTTAGAGTTTTAATATTTGCGGAAAAAAAAAGTGATGTGGACAATATTTATGAGTATTTATTGGTGAAAGGAGTTGACGTGGCCTCGTTACATGGTGGAAAAGGTAAATTTTTAATTGTCGAATTTGCTGAGATAAAAATTAAGCGGTAAAATTCATTGTGGATTTTCTTTGAAATTCTAAACAGCATTTATATTTTAAGTTGGAAAATTTTGGCTGTAATTTCAGACCAAAAAGATCGTCATACCGGGGTTGATGCATTCAGGAGAGGTGAGAAAGACGTTCTAGTAGCAACTGATGTTGCTTCGAAGGGTTTAGATTTCGAGAATATCCAACATGTGATCAATTTCGATATGCCTGAGGATATTGAGAATTATGGTATTTTATTATATGAACCTTTTGCAGTCGTTCTCTTTGTTGTAAATGATCTAATTTCACAATTTCTTATTTCCTAGATGCTACATAGAGAGATAGCCTCTTCTTATATCCTTTCTTCATTGCATTTTAGTACATCGCATTGGACGTACAGGACGTTCTGGGCGAAAGGGAATGGCGACAACTTTCATAAATAGAAGGGCTGGTTAGTTCAAAATTTTAAAAAGAAATTGAAGAAATATTAACTTTTCGGTCGGTTCAATTAAAACACTAATTTATTACTTTACATTTTGCAGATATGTCTGTGCTGCAAGACTTGAGAGCTTTGCTAGTCGAGGCTGGCCAAGAGCTGCCGTTATTCCTTCGAGATATGGGTGGTCCCGAAATGGAGCAGACAACTGATTCTATAAATGCAGACGATAAGGGTTGTGCCTATTGCTCAGGATTGGGTCATCGAATCACAAATTGTCCAAAACTAGAGAATGTTCAAACAAAGGTTAGTAGTCTTGATTTTATGGGTGTCTCTGGTTGTCAAGATATTTGCGTTCGTGAAATAAATTTGTTGAGCAGTATTATCTTCAAAGGAGCCGTGCATTCAGCAGTTAAGGACACAATAACTTTCCTAAACTTTTTGCTGTGCTATATAGATATTAGTCCTTTTTCAATTTCTTAGCATATTTCATAGTTGCCTATTTCATGTCTAAATAGAACAGAACGGAAGAAAAGGAACATTCGGACAATACGATTTTTTTTTTTTTTTTTGGAAAAAGTTTCCAATTTAAGCTAGCACACATAGATAACACAGTTATCTTTATTGTGCTGTAGTTCTGATGGTTGCTTCCATTATAATAGAGTTCGCAAAGGCTCTTTTTTTCAGGCAGCTGCTTATCTTTCTCGTCCAGATTATGGAGGCGAAGAAATTTGATATAGATATATATTTGTACACAAAAGCTAAGTTGAGTATCTGTATATTTTTCCATGTAATGTGACTTTTTCTTCTGACACGTTTTTGAAATGCGTATTTTGGAGTAACAGATGTAAACAGTTAGCTAATTTTTATTAAGACACATTTTCCCACATAATGTTAAATATTTTTTTTCGGGAATTTTAATTTTGTAATAAAACTTTTAGGGAAGTTGTTTCTCTGCTAAATAATTTTGAACTTCCTTCATTTCACTGTAATTTCAGGCTGATGATATGTAAAATGCCGGAAAAATAAATTTGAAAATTTTATTAACATCTCTTGAGAACCGCTGTCATTAAGAAACTTCCCTTTTCCGCGGTGGACTGCCAGTTAGAGCTATTCTTTTGGGAATGAAGACTTCAGGACGCTTTTCAATTTTTTTTTCTTTTTTTTTGTGCACTAGGTCAGCTCTTCATTCAAAAAAATACACTATTTTGATCCTAATCTACGGTGGTTCTTGTTTTTTAGAATATATTAATAACGAGTATTTTAATCACTTAAAGTTGTGGAACATAAACCTGACATTAAATAATTAGAGAAGGATTAATTAAGCATCAAATATAATTTGGTAGAGTGTAAAATTAACCAGTTTCAATGGATGCATAATTTTAAATACTCTTTTCCTATCTCACGAAATTATGTTGGATAATACTTCTTCGTTTGTTAGAACATCACAATCAGTAAAGGTTATCTATAATTTTTTCCCCTAAAAAACTTCCATTCCCTTCCCATCAAGTTAGATTTTACATGCAGCAAAACTACATCATCGCGGGAAGTGCTGAGAAAGCTTTTAAACATCAATGGGAAAACAATGTATTTCGATAAAATATTGATTTTCGATTTGGATTATCTTTAAAGTAAGGAAAAGGTGAAGTGTCGATCATTCTTAGTGTATCGATTCTCGAGCACGGTGGTGGTAAAAAGTTTTCACATTAATTGGTTTGGGAAAGAATCCGAATATTCCTTTTTAATGATGGTTTTTCTAAAAGTATTATTGCTTTATAGTGTTAAAATTCTTTCCTACTGAGGAAAGAAAACATCCGAACAAAAAACAATTTTTCGTCCAGGTTCTCGTTCACAGGAATGAAGCAGTATCTTACTGGTTTCAAACAATTCAAACTTGCAATTTAAAATTCAATTTTGCAATTTCGACTTGCAATTTTCTTTTCTTATTTAATTTTCAGTAAATAGGAGATCCGGTGGGTGATTGTCGAAAAACCTGTAAATTTCTTAAATTAGATTTTACTGCGTGCTTTAATACTAATACTGTACTAAAATGCTTCTCTTCGTCTTCAAACACAAATTTTTGCGAAAAAAGTAGAAGGAGGAATAAACAAATAGAACTTAATTAGTTGATGAAACATGTGCAGTTGACCCTCTACAGCCGGTGATCATTATTTGTAGTTCTTATCGATCCGTGGCGTAATCATTTCATGTATAATTGGTATGATCGAATTTTTGTAATTTTATCCAGCTCTCAAATTTACTCATTTATTATGATTGATTGTGAAGAAAAGTATTTAGGAATGCAAACACTGTAGTGTTGGCTGGTTGATAAGTTACTGGATCAATTCATTATATTTCATTTTATTAAATTTTATTTTAATTGATTGATGAAATGTCTGCAAATAACATTTTCCCACCAAATGATAAGTTGAGTTGTGTGATTCTATCGCATAACTTATAAATATTTCAGTTCAATTTTTTGTTGTTTATTTAGTATTTCCATTTCCTGATAAAAATGATGCTATTTTTTATCCCGCACAATTTTACTTAAAAATTATCTTTATTTAAAATTTACTTGGAAAATTTGTATTTATTATTCAAAATTATTTGGGAGAAAATAGATTACAATAAAAAAATTTTAGAAAAAAACAGGTGGATAGGCGAATATTAACATCCTCATTGGTATTTTCCACTTTCAGCCATATGTTCCCCAACCCCACTTCTTTATCCTCTTTGAATTGCTCCAAAACATCAATACTATTTGATCCGTTATCATTCAAAAGTTGTGTTTTGAATAAAGCATTAATTTAAGATAGAATTTTTCAGTTTTTTCGGCGCACATCTGATAATTAATCAACGAAGACGGATCATGCATTTCACAGCGTAAGTTTTTTTTCTTGCATTGCTAATTTCTTCTTCAGTTGTGCTATTAAATGTAACGGAAAAGCCTGCCACTGACGATGAGATGAAAACAAATATTGCAGAAGTCGTTGATAACCGGTAATTTCTGATGTACAATAAATTCGCTTATTTATTCATACATTTGTTTCTTCGCCTAACATTCCTTCATATTCACGCTACTTATCACTTTATAACATTTTTGTAGACAACAACTTGAAATTAAAGTAAAATACAAAAAGAAAAAATTGCAAAAATGAATGGATAATAGCATTTCCGTAGAAAAGATTGTTAAACGAGTATTAAGGTACTGGAAAGAAGTAATGGTTCTGAGATGCACTAGATCAATTTGAGTCACTTCATTCTCCATTTCCACTTGAAGTATGAATCTGAATCTACGCTTTGCTTCTTGGCTTGGCATCAAATAAATGCGAAATATTCATTAGCTGAGAAATTCTTCGTTTCCCATCTTTTATTATTGCATCCTGCCATCTAACAAGTAATGTTGGTGAAGATATCTTAACTTTAACAGCCAATCTACTGCATACTTTTCAGCGATCCAAGCATTCTGCTTATTTTACTTTGTCTCGAAATGATGCCCTCCTGCGCACCCGCTAATCTAAGCGAGAATTCATCTACATACACGTCCACTACAAGGTAAGTTAGCATGTTCATTGCTTTCGCCGTGCTTAGCCATGCCAAATTTGAGATTTAGAAATCAAAACATAAATTTTCAGCAAAATTTTGAATGAATATAATCCAAAAATAAATGAAATGGAATGAATGGATTAAAATCGAAATTTAAGAATAGAATAATAGATTTGAGTGATTTCGAATAACAAATATTTTTCAAATTTAATTTCGGAAAAATACAGAGATTTAGAAAAACGCAGTCTAGAAAGACCTTTTTTAGCTTCGTCATTCCAGACACTACCGCTGCGACCATAAGAGACGAAGCCTTATAAGAGGTAAACCTGATAGCTATCTTGTGACACAGCACTCGAGAACTATGAGAATTCTTCTAGTTAAGCCTTTCTGGCCTTGGCCATAACTGAAAGATTGATTATTTGTGCAGTTTGATTGCCTGTTCTCACGCTAATTTTGCGAAGAGAATGTAAAGAAAGTGAAATGAAATATATTTTCATAATCTACCTCAAACTAAGTGCTGGAAGGATGGGTGATCCGGAAATATATGTTGAAAATTTCTTAATTTTTTTTGCTTATCGCCCAATAGCGAAAAAATCTAACTCTACCTGACTTAGGGCAAAATCTGCTAAGTCCTACTTTTTTCTTACTCCGGAATGAGTCATACAAACATTTGAAATAAGGAAGTATCATGTTTGTGACAGTCTAAATAATAACTAATTTATTTATTCTTAATTTGATTATTAGAATTTTCATTTTCTTAACTGATCAATCATTTCAATTGAACTATTTCTCATTTCTTTACCACATTTTTATGCGATAGTTTTGCTTTAAACAATTAAATTATTTTGTTGAAAAATAACTGCAGTCGTCTAGATTCTTTTTTACAAAACTGGAAATTCCAAATAATCATAAAATTTTCGTTACAAACCGAATTAGCTTTGAAAAATTCGGCACTCTACACAATAATCCTAATTCCGTCGTGATGGTTGAAGTATTATAGTCTTAATAGAATTTTATAACAATTCACTGTTACAAAAATAGTTTTGAACAGGCCCAGTGGATATCACTTTCATTTAACCGCTCACTACTGATATGGACAGAATTAGAATGTATACTTTTGTCGAGATAGGAGTTGTCTTGAAATTTTGTCTTAGTTATGATAGTGAAAAGTTAAATAAGCATATTTCTTCCGATTCGATTCGTCTTAGAGAACGAGATTATTTCCGTTCAAGTGCTCTATTTCTAAACTATCCTTTTTCCGATCTTTCGCCCTTTTTGAAATGCATTCTTTCTCAGTCTCCAAGCAGCGATTAATTTCAGTTCCTAAATGGAACTAATTTTATGAGAACATAAATATAATACTACAGCAGGAACAAGTCTAGAAATATCACGGAGGACAGAGGACACAGACACCATGGGGTGACTTTCCATCTGATGTCAACATATTTTTATGCACTATATTATTCATTGTTTTATACAATATAATTTATCTATTTCTTTGTTTCCTGTTGTGTACGTATCACTAATTTTTTGAGTTTTTGTTGATAAAAGTATGTTCTTCAATGCATCGTTAAATTTTTCTTCGGCAACATTTTGGCGTAACTTAAAAATAAAGTTATTCAAATGTGTAAGAGTAAAATATGCAAGGTCAAATTTTGATTAAAATGCAACTTTCGCCTCTTTGGAAGCTTCTAAACAACTAAGAATAATCTTTGTTTATGAAAACAGAATTAGAAAAAAATAGTATTTTTATTATTCGGGGAATCGAATACTTTTAACAAAACTATTATCCAACTATAAATATTTTTTAATACTTGATTATTAGTATATTGTATCTGCCAACTTTCAGTTGCCAATGTCACTCTCGATCTATGAAGTGCGGAATGAGATCGATAAATTCCTGATTAATTAGATCATTAACCACTAACTATATCGTTTTGAATAATACATACAATAATCATACACGTAACCACTGGTTAAACTGCAAAGTAACGAGTTTCAAAATTTCAAGGTGCACTTATCAGAGAATTAAAATAAGTGTCACAACCGGGTTACGATTTAGGAACTTTGTCTATGCAGAACTTCAGCCATTCAATTTTATAATCAGATAGACCTCAACTTTACCAGCCTTTTCACTTTCCAAACAAGAACAGTAAAGTTGACAGCGAAGAGTTTTCAAAACAGCTGTTATTTCAATTGTTTGCATCTCGTGGAAATGGAAGGGAGAGGAGAGTGAATGAGCGGTAATCAAATCCTGTTTCATTGTTACAGTAGCAGTGGTATTAGTAGTAGCAGCAGATGCTTCAGGTTCACACATAGGACAAAGGTCAAGCTTCTCAGATGAATACATTGCTAAAGGTCAAAAGTACGAGTCACTGAATGACACAGTAGTATGTGGTCGCTGTAGAAGCGAAGCTGTGACACAGTAACATTTAAAAAGGTGCGACTTGTATCCACTAACTTTACTTTCTCCTCTACTTCAGCATTTTATTTTCGGTAAGATGTAATTTTAAATTTGACCTTTGTACTTCTTTGAAATACTGGTTAGCTATTTTCACATTTTTACGCCTGTTCATTTATTCCTCGGGAATTGATGCGATTAAACTTTGCTCAAAGTTCACTTGCAGCAGTTTACACTGTGAGATCTGAAGAGTTTTTCTGCTCAGGGAAGTGAAGTTTCTGAGAACCTGATGAATTTACTTTATTAGTTATCAGTGATTCAGAATATCACTTCTAATCAGATGGCTTTTATTGAAGTGCCGTGCGCCAGTTATCGGTATCGGAAGAATGCTTTCAGTTGTACGTATCTGATGAAGCATTACTGATGATAAGAGTGATGAGGGAGCAGCATACTGATAAATCCTAATCGATGACTGCTGCAGTAGCTGCTACTGTTTAATGTTACTGTCAGCAAGAGCGAAACCGAACCCGAGTGACCGATCGATTCTATAGACATCGCCCCACCACTCGAGCAGCTGGCTTCCGCTTCATCTGATTAGACCGTGACCCTCATCACTTACCCCTTCTGTTGCTCTTACGTTTACACGCTCATTCACTTGGAGGGGGAACAGAGGCAGAGATGCATCCGACGTTGCCGTGCCTTGTTACTTCACGTACGCCTTCTCCCCTGACATTCTGATCCTGACCTCTGCCGTCAACCTTCCGGATCGACCCTCACCCAACCCACAACACTACTCTTCGGTGCAGCAGCTGGCCAGCTTACTGCTGCAGCCACCTCCACCAGTGGAGCGAGCGAGTGAGCAGCATGTCAACAAGGGTGACGCAGAACGCACGTTGCTGCTTCCTTCCACTCCATCCCCATCTATCTCTCTGCGGGCGAATCGATACCTCTCGTCATCAGAGCCATCAGCATCGCCGCATTCTGAGTGCCATTGACAGGCCTTGATCGAAGGACTCTTGTCCCCAGCCTGAGACACTTCTGGAACAGTGCATCTGTGCCTAGGCGGAGGTGTGTGCAAGGATACGGTTCGTTGTGTAGAGATGACCTGGCAAGTCCTATTTTGAAGAAGAGCCTTGTCAACTCTGCCCCTGACTTCTTACACTCGAAACGTTTCCTTGCTCCTTTTCGCATTTCAAGGGAAAGCATTTCTTGGCGTGAGTTGGCCAGAACCGAATTCGCAGCGTAGTTCACTGTTAACGGTACCTTCTGTAGTAACCTCAGATAGTTTCGTGTTCACGGACGTTATTTTCAGATGCAAGGTACCACAGTTAACACTTTTAATCAGCGATAATTGACCTTCATTTTGTCCTCCTTCTGCTTCTTGCATAGACCATCACTTATCATAGCTCATCTAGATCAGTGCCTTTCTGGGATGTATAAGAATACAGGCAAGAGTCCCAAAGAAACTAATGATTTCAAGTATTTGCTGGTAAAGATGGCTGTAGTTTGCATCAGATATTTGGCTTCCTTTGAGAAATAGGAAATACTTAAGAGTAATCATTTCGTGCGTCTTCGGTGCTCTCCTTCCACACTGTTGAAGCAAAATTCTGGAATGAAGAGATATTTGATGACCTGACCCTATTTTCAGTGTTACGCTATGTGATTTCAATCTTCAGTCTAACACGAAGTTTTCATGAAGAGGGTGAGGAGAACCATAATTATTTGTTTTTCTTCTCAATCATGTGCTCTTCATTCAAACAGATGCCGGCTTATCCTTCGAAAAATTCGATTTTTGCTCTTGACGCGAGAGGGGGAGAACGAGAAGAAGAAAATCGATGTCAGAAAAATTTACGCATATCTTTCCTCCTCTGACTACGTCTTTTATTTCACGAGAAATACCACCATGTTTTTAACAAGTTTTTTCATTTTTGTCTCTAGATTGACGTAGGCAACACTAATCTCAGTAGTAGAATAGCAGCCCTGTCAGTAGCTCTGTTGGTAGCTGTAAATGTGAATGCGAACGGTCATTTTATACTCAGGTGTTGTTATTCTGAACGAGCGAACTGTTACGGTACTTTCATAGTCATCAGGGCATTCTTGTTGTACTAAGCTGTTTATAACTAAATCAGTTTGACAAGGTTCAGTTTATAATTGTTCACAACTGCATGTGCTGCTGCCAATTGTGACGTTTCGTGCATGCATGGCTTGCTGTTTTAGCTGCTGCAGTGTTGTTTATTGGTTGCTTGGTTAAAATATCTCTTCCATTTTACTGCTCTTATTCCAAAAATTTATATCATTTAATCATAATTCGTACTTTAGGACAAGACAAATAGGTTACTCCTTTATATTGCTCATTGTAGTGAAATTTTTGAAATGGAGCAAATTGCTTGATGGTAGATGTCTGATCGATCGATTCAAATTTTGAAGTGTTAGTTATTCGTAAAGGTTGCGGTGGAAATTTCTGCATACCCCCCACGTTCTGTGCGTGTACACAAACACATCCATTTTATTAGGTCAGCTGCTGGCCTAATTACCTGAAGCATTTCGTCACAAATTGTAAAAAACAAAATCACTTTCTCGACAGTGGAAACGGTGCTTATCATTTATTATTACTATTGTTTATTATTATTATTGTTTACTATTATTGTTGTTTATTATTACTATTGTTTATTATTATTATTGTCTGTTATTATTATTGTTTATTATTATTGTTTGCTATTATTATTTATTATTATTATTTGTTATTATTTATTATTATTTACTATTATTTATTATTATTATTTATTGTTATTGTTTATTATTATTATTATTTATTATTGTTGTTTATTATTATTATTAATCATTATTATTATTATTAATAATTATTATTATTATCATTAACTATTATTATTAATTATTATTATTATTATTATTCAGTGCTTATTATTCCTTATTGCTACATGAGACCATTCGTCCATCCAGAGTAAGCAGGGGTCAAGAATTATCCATCTCTAATTAGATCTATTTTAGATTTCAATTTATTTGTTGCAGTTAGCAGTTCTGCTGACACATGTACCTGAAAATTAACCCAGCCATTTCTACCCTAATGGACAGACATTGTTGACATTATTTCATTTGGTCATGTGGCACAGTGTGACATGATATATGTATTTATATTTGTCCGCACATCCCATCTTACATCGAAATTGGTGGACATAAAAAGGATAATCTGAGCAAACCTACAGTGAATTACTATTGAATAAACATCTCTCCTTCAAATAAATCTATTCCAATGACCGCATTGATTTCTGGATCCTTAGATATATTCTTGTGAATCGAGGATCATTAAATGGCCATATGAAAAGGAAGTGTTACAGGTGATACGATCTGTATGTGTTTATATATTTTAATCCTTCAGAGACATGCTCCGTTCCTTGGAAGTACGTTTTCTCATCGGAATTATTCCAGTTAAATATCTTTAAATTTAATAAAACATATAAATTAGATAAATTCCGAGTTATTCACAAAATACTTTGAAATTTGCCTTGTATGTCTTCATTTAATTTGAGTTACTGAGAAGCACTGGCAGATGTTTTCATTGTGCTCCGTATAATGCAGAATTTGTGGTAACGTAATTTGTATCTTCAAGGAAGAATTATAGGAAAATTAGTAGTTAAGTGCTTTAAATGTTGCCGGTTGATCTCATCATTTAGTAATATTTACTGCAGTCAATACAAAAGTCACGTTGTTTGGTTTAATTTTAAGATGTAGGGGTTTTTTTTTTATATGTCTACAAGTTCCATACATATTCAGCTTCTCGTTGAAAGTCATGGTTGTTATGATTTTTTTTTTTTTTTTTATAGTTGCCTTAAATTTTTTTTTTGAACTGCTTCAATAATATGATGCCAAAGCTCAGTTCAGGCTGTGACAGTTGTGGCAATTTTTTTTAAGAAAATGTGTTTATAAAATGAACGAAAAAAATCTTTGAATAAAGGGAAGCGGTGCCTTCGATATGTTATTGAGAGAAAAAATCAACTTGCAAACAAAGAGTAGATTGATGTTGTTTTGTTTGCTTGTGGAAGAAAATGATATGTCTTAAGTGATAGTGTGTTTTTACGACAAGGAAGCTTTCTCAAAAAATTTTCTGTGAGCACGGCGGCATTAGTTGGTGCCACCAGTGCCACCTTCACCGTTATTAATCATACTACATTCTAAAGAAGATTCAACACACTCCCAAATAACGGATTTTTCATTTGCAGGGGAAACGCTGAAATTACTACTCCTGTGGCTCATTCAGAACTGTGAACTTCCTCACAAATTTACGTTTCCTGTAAGAATTCATTGGAGTCGTCACCTTTCTCCAGTATGCTTCAATCAACAGTGCTTTTCCTGCAAATCACTGAATCGAAGTTGTTAGCTTGAGGAAATTGTAGAGTGGTGCACAGTTATTACTGATCATCTGGACTGCACACAAAGAAACAGGAGAGAAGTGCATACTTAGTATAATAATACATCTCAGTATCACCAGGGCACAGTTTCCATTTTTCATTTAAAAGAGAAAACATTTTTTGTTATTTGCTTCACTAGTATTCATTCACCTTTTTCGTAGTATGCTTAAAGATCAAACTCAAGAATTCTCATGATCCTGTTATCCTTAGTGAGAATTTAAATTACATCTTTCCATGCACTACAACTTTATAGCTCCCAGACAAGTAACTGTATGGTCAGATAGCTGTATTAGCTGTTGTGAAAATAACTACGAGATTAAATGACGAGATATCTCTTGTCTCAATGTGCCTATATAAGTTCGACATTTTATGGCAGAATTCGAATACTTATCATTTCTTACCAAAAGTATGCTGTGTAAGCATTGTATGAACATTGTTTAAGAGCTGAACATATATTAGCACTCCTCACCCAGTGCGAAATGTCTCGGTCAAGGACAAGGCAACGAGCACAGAAACTTTTCCCATCCTTTCGCTCATTGTGATGTTCTATATCATAATTGTTCCCTTTCAAAACTTCAAAAATGTTTTCACTTACCTTCAAGATTGGGAAATGCTGACCTATCTCGCCTGCCTACATTGATAAACCGTATCGCTTTTTGCAAGAAAGCGCTACAGTTTGCTTTTGATATTTTTTATTGAAGCAGGTTCGAAAGCATTTTGGTAATGCTCTCATTACGAGATAAATTAATCCTTTCAGTATTCCAGTTGTCATTTCAGGCATCCCCCGCACAAAAATCCTCACTTACTTGCTTCTTACTTCGCCATATCCTTTTGACACTACAGTCACTTTTATTGCTGCATCTACAAACTTCCAAGTATTTGAGCTTCTTTCTATATTCTCTTTACAGCTAGCTCCATAATTTCCCCACTTCTGATCTGACTTTCGTGCCAGAAATTCCTTTTTCGTAGTTTCTGGTTTTCCTATCGAAAAATTTACAATTCTGAAAACTTTTTCTGAATTTTCTCAACTTGTTCAATCAACTACAATATGCTAGACGGTCTCTATGGCTATTTCTTCGGCAGTGAGGATGTTAATGGCAGCAATACTAAAGTAAGACTTAAAGCATTTTCCGATATATTCAAAGAAAAGTGACAATTTCAGTGTGATAAGAGTCATATTTATTTGTAATGTCGAGATTGTTGTTTAATAAATGCATCATTGATGACCAGTTCTCTGGTAAGGAAGTCTAGTTTCCAACTGCTAAAGGGTTCTAAATAACTTTTTGCTAAAAGTGTTTCCAGGAATTTCTGATAAATTTATTTTCAGAAAATTGTTTAGATTATTGCTGTTAAGAAAGGCTGTGAAAATGTTGGGCTGTAAAAATTGTTGTTTTTAGGAAAACGTTGAATTGCTAACGAATTCAGCTGAACTGGTTGCTTTTGCATCACCAAATGGAAGTTCAGAAACCAAGGATGATGACTGGATTTTGCTTGATGGTAACAATTGGGTCTTTATTATTTCGTTGTTGTATGTAGCCTAATTGAGTATAATACTAACAATACTACATATAGCATTATTATGGTGAACGGTTATGTGCAACAATTGTGAAAAAAAAAAACACTGTTGATTTATTGGTCTCATGTTTTACGAAGGCTGTAGTTTTTGCTATAGCGCCTCCAGCAATTTTTTCTCTATTCTAGGACAGTTATCTTCTGGCCGTTCTACACCGGTAATTGTGCCGGAACCGGATCTGATAGCTATCGATGACGAACTTTCGACAGTGATAACTGACTCATTGCGGTCATTATCACCTGCATCAGCTCTCTTACATGATGATGCACTATCGCATGAAACTGTCAGATGCGACTGTTTCTGGGATTTTAGCCGAGGGATACGGAATGGGAAGCATATTGAAAGAATGCGCCAAGCGAAACAGAAGGCTATCGAAAGAAGGGAGCTGGAGCGCCAAGTAAAATTTATTGTAAATAATTTGCTTTGATAAATCATTTGACATTGGTGGGACTTTTTTTAAAGCTTGCAAATGTACTCCTGATTCTTACGAAAGTCTTGATTTTCATGGGTTTTCCCGAAGCGTACTGAATTTTTTTGCAGCTTTTCGAAAATGAAGTGTTAGCGGTAAGTGGTGATACAGACAAGAAGTATTCCAACAGTATCAACAGCAACAGTCCTAATAATAAAACATTAAATATGCTCAATAATGCTGCTAAAATGAAAAGGTAGATTTAACTTTACTGGTTATGTACGTGCTAAAAAAGTGAAATAGATAAAACAATTGATGCCTCTGGAAAAGATATCCATCAATTACTCATGTTAGTTTATTAACAACCATTACAATTCACTACTGGATATTTTCCTAGTATTTATTTTTCTCTGGTGTAATTGCATTTCACCTATCAGTTTTGTTGACACTAATGAAAGAGGGTACGGTTTAGGCTTTACATGACCTATTTAATACTTTAGTGTCATTGAAACACTAGATCTTACTTTTTACGAAGGATGGGGGGACATGAATTTACTGAGAATTTAGGAAATTAGGTATCGAAAAGGTGAATAAGCTTGAAATGATTGAAGATATGATGACTAATGGGTTTTTTCTTCTAAATAGAAATTCAAATTCATAATAAAAGTAATCCAGCGTCTTCTGCAGATCGACTGCTGCTGGGCACTTTGCAACAGATTCGAAAACGAAACCACGCTCAAAGAAAACCAGTCGTCTGTTAGCTGGTCGTAACAACGATCGTAAAGTGAACACGTTGAACTAATTATAAACACGAGTTCAGTTAGAGAAGGGATCAACAAAAAACATGGATTTTTGTTTCAATCCGATCGCGTCAACTACCGCTATAATTCAGCTTCCAGATCCACGGTGGGGAAAATTATGTCGTCTTAACTACTCCGAACACAGGAATATTTCTCACACTACATTACCGTCATTCTCCTGTACAGCACCTTCTGAAACGCCTCACTTGATAGTTATACCTTATCAGTCAGCACTTTTTGTCGTGTATTATAAATATTCAGGTATATTCGTAGTATATTGTGCTATTTACAGCTGTTGAAAGATTTAGAATGTTTCAGTTGTCTAATTAGTTTGACTGGGTTTTTTTTTTTTTTTTTTTTTTTTTGAAAAATAAATGGTAAAATACATCGTTTTCCGTTCTTTCGTAATGAAAGTAACTTAGCCTCACTGACATTTCAGCATATATAACTTACTTTTTTTTTTTAACAAAATGAGAGCTTATAATAACAAGCCCAGAGCAGAGCAATCGTTACTGCTCATTAGAAAATGGAATTCATACATAAATTATTTAAATTTGATTAAAATTGAGTTTCTTTTAAACAAAAATACTACTCACCGACTAAATTGTGACTAGTGAAATGTAGATTTTTTCATCGCTAATACCGGAAATTGTTTTGTAATCCAAAGAAATAATTAAATGTTTTAAATTATAGATAGATAAATTTCCCTAACTTCCGCAATTTGCCCTCTCGTCTACTGTAGTTAGTTGCCATTTTATAAGTTGATGTTAATCGTTCTTTTACTGTATTGACAGTTGGTTAATCAAATCTTCAGTAGCTGTAATGCTGTCTCATATTTTGTATAAATTTGTAATTAAAAAACAAGTTTCATTGATTTTAGGAATCCTTGGAAGTTGTTGTATAATACTGTAGTATTACTTATTTGTTGCATCTAATTCATATCCTTTCATGAAACTACCTGCCTGCCATTTCAATCCATTTTATATGCACGTTCTCATTATTTTTCCTTTTCCAGTTTTCTGTGAAAAAAATGTAATTGTCAGGGTTCCCGAGGGATGCCGAACCTTTCATCACAGTGTTACTCCAACTACAACTCTTTTCTCTTTCTGCTCCCTTTCCCTCTCTTCAGTAAATTGTTCATTTCCTTCTTTTTTACACTCTCATTCTATTATGGGTAAAATAATATAAATTTTCATATTTTTTTTTCAGTAATTTCAGCAATGGAGAATTTTTTAAAGTTAAAACAAAACAAAGATGAAATCCAAAAAAAATACACATCTTGAAGGAAATTAAATAGTTAAAAAATTAGTGCATTTGATACTTTTACTTTTGAATGTAAGTTCTATTTTCAGTCACTTTTCTCTCTGCAAATTTAAATCATAATCACTTCATCTTTTATGTATGTGTTTTAAATGTGTTTTTCGCATACAGCATATTAGCACTAATTTCAAAAAAAAAAAAAAAAAATTCAACTTTAGTATTTTTGTATGCGGGAGAAATTGTAATGGTAATGGACAGTTTGTCTGGATAAAAAAATGTCTGCAGAATTTTCGAAATTTTGACGAATTAACAAATAACTATTAGAATTATTAGCGAATTAGAAAAAATTAGCTATTAGCGTATTAGAATTTCTTATTATCACCATTTGATATGATGAGGTTTTTCTACTAGTTCTGACTAGATGGTAAATGATGAAACTATAATTGATATTCAGTTTCACTGATTTCATTGAAGTCACAACTTGCAAGTTCGTATCTTGAGTAATTTGTCGTTTTTCAATTTCATTAAGATGTCTGTTATTTAGCAGTTAGTCATCTCATGTATATATACAGCAAAAGCTTTTCTATCTTTTTCATCCTTGAATCATTTTTATGTATTTTCATTTAGAATTATTCAGGTAATTTCTTGTTTTCTAACTGTAATGATAATAGCGAAATATTATTGCTGCACTTATTTAAAGAGTAAAATTTATGCAAGCAGAGACATTGATGAGAGATTTATCACATCGTCTGCACCGTTAAATCTTAATTGTCTCAAGGAAAGGTTCGAATTAAGCTCGCTTTTAGTTTGGAGTGGAATCCGACTATTATCCTATTATTTCTTTTACTGCTTGACACAGTTACAATTGGAATTGTATGTTGTCTCTCGAAATTAGTGGTAAACTTTCTAAAAGCCTCGTCAGAAAGAAATTGGTAGAGCTAGTTCCCCTTTATCCTATAATAAATATCTGGAACGTTGCATTTGTAAAAACTTCATTCTTACGTTGATTTTCAAGTAAGTCTTCATGTAAGAAATTTCTAACCAAAAAATTGAGCCATGAGTTAAAAATGCATATCTTCTCTTTTCAGAGCGCTGGCTGTCTTCATTTATGATTCTCGAAGTTCAGAATATTATTTAAAAAGTCACTACATAAGTTTTCATTTCACAAGTTCTTCAAAAAATTTTGATTTGCTTTACATTTGCCTGAAATTCTACATCAACTTTGTATATTTAGAGTTAGTACTCGTTTCCTTTGTAAGGTCAAGTATACGTTTGTATAATAAGGTGCTAAGTAAAATTTATTCAGGAATATCACTTCCAATTACTGGAACAAATTTGACAGTTTCAAGTGTATGGTCACTGTAGAAATCTTCAGAGTCTATAAAAATTGGCCTTTTTATAGAAGTCCCTAACGATGTTTTGTGGCTGATATCGCATTTATTTGACTAATTTGTACATGGAAATAAATTTAGTAAAATGGGATTTTAGGTCCGTTTGCGTCAATTGTAAGAAATTTTGAAACAGAAAGAAAAATATATATTTCCATTATCAGTATAACCCTTATTCGTTCTCCTGAATATTCCACCCATTCGAACCCTTGTTTCTTTATTGTTTTTAAATTTATAATTCATCTGAGAAATCTTTTTTAGATGGGTTAAATCTTACCGGCATTATGATCAAATTGATCAATCTAAAACCAAATTTAAATGAGCTTCAAAAAAAGTTACTTTTAAAAATATTCTTCTAAGTTCATTCACAAACATGTTTTTTTTTTTAATTATGCTATGAAGTTCATGCTGAGTTTTTTACTACATTTTCTTTGTTATTGAAATAAAAGTTAAAGTTGAATGTAATACCTGAAATACCAAATATGCCAAGATCACAAAGTTGGGGCTTTAAACCTTGCTCATAAGAAAGCATGATTAAATTTATGCAGTTAAGGTCATTTTTGTGTTTTTCATAATTTACTCGTTCACTCTTTCATTGACATAAGTGTAAAGCAATTTAAATTTTTCGAGAAATGAGCTTTTTTTAATTCAAAAATTGAGAAATCGATCAGTAAAAAAATCTATTGTCCAAACAGTGGAATTTTCTTAATTGAAGGTATAAAAGATTCAGGTAAACTGCGGTAATTCTAGAGCCTCCTCCATGTTTAGTATTTTTATAGGAATTTGCTGTCCAATTAATTTTTTTTTTTCAAATAAAAAATAGAGAAATAGCTTCATTAGTATGGGATTAAATATTGCTGTTTTCGCTTTCCTTTCTAGATGTCGCCTAGTCAAGCTTAACAAAACTATGCTAAACTAATTGCTTTGCAAGCCAGACTCGCTGTGTCTTTATCATTTTCAATTTTCGACCGCTTTCTTCATCGGCAACCACTTTCAGTAAAGTTTGGCCGTTTGCCCCCCTTCCACTGTCATCTGAGCAATATAGGCCATGGCTTATATTTCCAAACATCAAGGGCCGAATTCGTTAAATAATTTCCAAAGAATTAATCGTTTTAGACAGTATTGTCATATGTTTGTTCAGACCAATTACCAAGTAAGCAATTTTAATTAATGCTTGCCGCAATAGTCGACTCGTATCATGTTGAAACCTTACCAGCTTATGCCTTTTTAAGTAGATATGCCAAAACATTATTATTATATTCGACTCAGTTTTGTTTGATTCCTTTTAAGTGCAATAAAAAGCATTGTGACTATTCATTAGTGAGATTAACATGAAGTGTTAACAGCAGATACATTTTTATTTTTGTTATTGATGTGGTAGTGAAGGCAGAAAATTTTGTGCAGGAATACGAAAAAAGTTTTTTTTTTTTAAATCTTGCAAGATGAAAATTGATCTTCAAAAACTTCAATTCAAAAGCAAGATCTAAATCTTATTAAAGAAACTACAACTAGCGAGATAGATTAACTGGCTGTGAAAGAAATATAAGCGAGAATTCCAGCTGCTTTTCCGACCTAATTTGTTGACCACAGTTGTGTCTTGGAAATGATTAAATCTTTTCTCTAATTTCCCTTCATAAATTATCTTAAAACAAAAATTTAGCTTATGCCTAGCTAAAAGCAGAGGAACCATTGTCCCTACCTGTATCTATATCTAATATTTTAGTCGAAGAAGACAGATGAATGAGCATTCAATTGTTTTAATGCACGAAAATTTGAAAAAGAATTGCAAAATTTTGCGGGATAGTTTTGTGCATTACAGCAAAACTTCGATAATCCAAAGTTATTAATTAAACATCTTCCTGTTTCGCTGTTTTGCTCTGTTCTAGGATTCACTGGTTGCTCAGAAAATAGAAGCCGAATTTTCTTCTTTATTCATTCCATAGATTAAAAATGGAATCAGATGGCTGGCAGCGGCATTTGCACAAGTTGATAAACAAAAGTACAGTTCTGTCTCAAATTAAGCGACGAGTCAGATTAAGTTGTGTAGAAATTTTATCTCAGAAACTTCCATGATCTATTGTGCAAGAAGTTTTCAAGTCGTTCGATAAATCCCTGACTGATCATCAGCAACGTCATTTGCTCGCCCATGAAAATGCTTCCCCTGCTTCCCTCTCCGCCTAATTCGAAATTTATCATTTTGCAAAAATTTAATCAATAAGTAAGGAGTGCTTGAGGAATGAATTTGTGTATGTGCATGTGTACTTATACTTATATATTTGGAATGTATATGTATATATCTCGAAGATTTGCGCTCCACAAGATCGAAGAAAAGGAAGAGATGAAGGAAAGGCAAAGATGCGATGGACGGGACAAGACAACGGCTAGCTGGACATGGGCATCAGGGTTCGAGATGAGATAGCAGCCAGGATGATGTGATGATGCTGCCAGTACCTCAGGTCGTCAATTAACACTTCAGCAACAGCAGTCTACGTACGCATTCTCCGGCTGCTTAATCACTTTAATCCCAACAAACTCTATTCATATCGAGCCATAAGAAATGCGAAGTTATTCCTCCCATTACTTCACTTTCGCTGCTTATCACCACTTTCGTAACCTTTTATCTATTTATCTCCTCTCCCTGCCGATACCAGCAATCACAATTTGTTAATTCACAATTAGCATTACAAATTATCTCTTCCAACTTATGTTTAACATCATCAATCAACATCTCTGAAACAGAACTAACTGCTTTTCCTGCCATTCAAATTTATATATTGTAACTGAGACAGGATGATGCTTTATATAATTTATCTTAATTCAACTCAATTATCTAGGAAAATGTCGTATTACTTCTTTATTATCTTGTCTTTTAACTGAAATTACTAATTAATGATTAGACACTGATGGAGTATACTTTTTATATGAACCAAAAAGTGAATTTTTCAAGGCGACGTTGACAGCCTTATAGCTTGTCATTGTCAGTCACACCTCGAATGAGATTCATTGGTAAGAAAGCTAATTCTCAAATTTCTTTGTTCCCTGTCTACTGCACCTTTGAAGCTATTCAAATAGAAAAGATTGGCAAAATGATTTCTGAACAGTAACACTTTGTGCCTCATCGAAGTTGCACTAATAATCCTCTTCTCGATAAGAATTGTATTTATCTTCGACTTCCAATGAACTTCTCCCAATTATCCCTTCAATTACTACTCTATCCTCAATTATCATTAGTGTTCTGTCTCTGCTCGAAATCACTGTTTCTGCTGCAGACAGATTTTACACATTTATTATTTTTGATTACTCTTAATCTTCTTAAGTTCTGGACAAAAGAATTTTCTAGAGTTTAACTTCTCTATGAACCACTTCATCATTGACATAAAGAAATCATCCAGGTACAACGGGCTGTCAAATTAGCATCAATGTGTGACTGTTTTATTGTATTGTCCTATATTTTTCATTTTTCCTTAGCAATTCTTTCAGGTTGATTTTTTTAGTTTGAAAATGCAGCTCTCAATATAATTAATTCTTATCTTGCTTATTCAGTGGAATAGAACTTGTTTTAAACGAACTTATGTGGCACTTTATTTGTCCAGGCTTGACTACTTAAACGCAATTTTCTGAACAATTCCCGGCCAAGGGTACTTGAAGACAACTCTTTTTTGGTCATTTATATTAGTTTTCTGCTATGATCATCTATCGCATATGGAGGCGTCTCTGACCGACGAATTCCTTTGCATGGTTAAGCAAATTTTCCACAACATGCAAATTTCTTCATCCAAGGACAATTAAACCTCTCCCACCTGTCATTTGCTATTCATAAAACTCTCTCGCCATTTCAACACGAACTGAATTAAGGTAGTTAGCTAAAACAGTGAAAAGTTAAACTGCTTACCTGAAACTCTTTTCTGTGAACTATATTTGCATATTTTTTTACTTCCATCCTCTTTTCCTTTTTGTATCATAGAGCGATCTTTGCGCTGAAGCCTCTTATTCTGTTCATCTTATTAAAACCATATGATACTAGGAAATTCAAACAAATAGGGCATTCAAAATAAAAACTAAAAACTGATTTAATTTTGTTTGGAGTTGCTCCTTGCTGATTGACGTCAGATTAATTAATTAACGTCTTGTTTTAGACAAAAAGGGAAGATGTGGTTAAATGTGTTATCGCAAGTCAGGTTATCATTAGTATTAGTGCAGTTATTTGTGTTATTTCTGGAACGGTTCTGTGGAGCAGTTCAAGTGAAAGGCAATCCGTACGCCGTTATTATGGTTTCATCAGCTCGAACTTCAACTAACAATCCGTTACGCTCTCAGGAAAACGTGACTCTTTGGTGCCAAGTTAGTTCCGTTTTCCTGTTGACTAAACTTATAATTTTTTGACATTAGCTTCTTCTTGTGAGAAGCGAATTGGTGTGCCACGAAGATTGACAAAAGACAAATTAATCGCTTCTGAATTCCACACAAATTATTAAATAGAAAATGAAGATTCATCATATGTTCATTGCAAACTCATGCGGCATGAAGGATGCTGTTTATGATAGGCTAAGCTTTGACAAAGCAGTTAAACTAAAACAGTAGAATGCAAGTTATGGCCATCTACATGAAGGAAACTTTTGGAACATGAGAAAGTATACAATTATCTTCTTATCATTTTAGTGAGAGCCGTTCTAATCTACTTTAGGAATTTCAGGCTGAAGACCAGGGTGTAGTGTTACAAATCAAATCAGCAGTGTTTGTACGTAAAAGAGATGGCATGGTATTGACAGCTGATATAAGCAATGATCATAAAAGAGCTTATCATTATTTTGGTCTAGCGGATGTTGCTGATTCTGGTAATTATACATGCAAGCTGACGACAGCTAATGGAATGAGTGTCAATGGCAATCATCAAGTGTTTGGTGTTTTTTATTGATAATTCCTGCTTTATCTTACAAGCTGACAATTCTTGAGCTCTTATGAATTTCTCATGGAATTCTTATCTAACACTACTGCAGTGATATTTTTAGCATCTGTTCATTGTAACCAAGTAACTTAGTAATAGCTTAAGGAAATGACTCGTATCGACCTTCGTAGCGAAAAGTTGCATCAGTATCAGTTACATACTTCTTATCATTCGTCCAAGCTTGTAACTCTCCCTTTACCGTTATTTAATTCTCCTTACTTTTTTAGTTCGGCCTGTAGTGCTAGCAGATATGGGACATTTTGAGGCACGAAAAAATGACCCGTTTTCATTCGATGGCCATGGCGTTACGGCTGTTCGAGGCTCATCAGCTGAGATTGCTTGTCCAGTGATTGCTTTCCCAGCAGTTCGGTTTTCTTGGACAAAAGATGGTAAAGAATTCAGTGAGTTTTCCATCCCACTTTTGGAGAGACTTTGCGAGATGAAAAAATGTGCGATCATTTCCTTCTTATATCGGTATAATCTTCGCGTAATTTTAGTCTTTGCTGTGAATTAGATGTATGTGAATAGTCTGCACTGACAATGTGGTCAGTGTGATTGCTTTTCGTTATCGCCATTTTAGTGATTGCTAATCATCTTGTAGCTATGAAGGATGACCGTGTGAAGATAAAAGCTGATGGTAGAATAATCATTTATAAAGTGAACGATGAAGACAAAGGTGTATATCAGTGCACGGCAACAAATGAATACATTGTAAATGGTCATACAGAAGTTCATCAAGTGATGCTTGCAAGGGTATTGCGAGTTAAAAGTAAGTTCTCACAATAAATTTATGTTTTCACCTATGCCGCCAAAATGTTGTATGTTACACAGGTGAGCTGGCGTGGTTATGGCCGTTGCTCGTCATAATTATCATTATCATACTACTTGTGACAATAATTGTATTTGGTGAGTGCAGGAAGAAGCGAAGTCAACAGAAATTGTAAGTTTTCAATTTTTGATGCATTCATTACTGTAAATTGAAGAAGTCCATTAGTTTCTGTCCTCAGTGTTACTCCATGCAATGAATTTATGATGTATACGAGAAATTCTTATTTTTTTTAACTAGTTTTTTTGCTAAGATAAGAGGTCTCGAAAGCTACCAATCCCTTTTTCAGATTGGAAACGGAGGATTAAGTGATTATATGTTAATAGAAGTGCTCTTGTTGAAAGAGCCCATGATAGTTAGATGTGGATTTAATGGAATATCCCTGAAAGAAGTCAATAACATTTACCGGTTATTAGGTGCTTCTGCTTCGGTCTTCGCCTAGGGTAGCAGAAAAAAAGTTGGGTTTCCTTTTTATGGCATACAGAAACAGGGTAGACGCATTTGCTTACCCTGGTTGTACACTTCGGTCATGCAGGATGGGCAATGGCACAGCCAGTGTGTTCTCAAGTAGGAGCCAGAGTTAATAAGACACATTGGAGAAGGCTTAGGCTCAAAACTAGTTTTATTTGTCAAGTTTACTTATGGAACGATTTATAAACTCCTTCACTATCTCACTCATCGAACTAATTATTTCACAAGCTTCATCAGTACATCCAATTATGGCCATTTCTCAAAAAAGATATTCTATGCAATTATTGCAATTTGGAGCCATTTGAAATTAAATCTTTGATTGTACTAGAAGTTAACTCTATCCAAGTATTCCAGATTGCAGAATTTAAATTATCTTGTCCTCATTAGTGTTTTTTTATCCTTATACACATCACAATCCACAATGGTTTTTTTGCCATTTCCCTACTAGTTCTCTTTAACCAGTTGCATATTCTCTATTTAATAAGACGTAAAACTCCTAACTTAGAGTGTAAATAGCTTCTCAAAATATCATCGATCTCCTTGTAGATGCATTGAAGAGAGGAAAAATCTTTACTCTCTTCTGCGTTATCAAAGATGTTTCTGTTGCATAAATCACTCTTGTTAGTATCATTTCCTCTTACTAAACAAGTAGACTTTTCATTCACCAGTTAAGAAATAACCAGTTTGAGACGGAAGTGTCCCATACGGATAATAACGATTGACTGATATTGCTATCCTGAATGCTATATCCACTCTTACAAATCACAAAAATTCTGAAAGCACAAACTACAGTGCCTAAGGGTAATTTGTACACATCACTAATTAAAAATTAACCTTATATTGCATTTACATATGATGCTGTATGTTATTAATATCTGTGTCATCTATGTCATGTGCTAATGGAAATATTGAAGTCAGCACGTTACTCTCTTAAATTTTTGTTTCGTGCTCCAGGGATACTTTTTCATTTTACAATCTAAACCGTTCCATAAGCACTAATTTCCATTAGAACTTTAATTTTTGTGGATTAATCATTTTCTTGGATCAAAAAAACAGTGTTTCCCATCCAGTGTTCTTGTATTCGAATGCTTCTTGAATCCTGAATTAATGATTAGCATTTTCTTTCATACACTATTTTTAACCGGAATTGTTTATATCATTACAACATCGGTGACACTATCAATCGTTGCGAGTTTTCCCGGTTTATATGAATATGAATATTTATATTTGGTATGAATAATTATATTAATAATTATATTTAATAAATACGAATATCTGATATGAATGTTTATGAATATTTATATGAATATAATGATTGCATGTTTCTCGCACAATGGGCAGTTGTGTTGGTGATAACAGGGGTTCAAGGTTATCCTGGGCGGAGGCTTCAGCAAATCTTTCCTTAGATCCGTCATGCATCCAAGAGCCATCCAAGAGCCTTGCAGAAATAAGTGTTATCCAAGAGCCTTGCAGAAATAAAATAATTTCATTTCAGTAACTGAGACTATTAGATTGTTTACTGTAGTCCATCCATTTTCATGCCAAATTATGGGGTCATTTTGGTCTTACGAAATAACCATGATAGTAGCAGAAAAAAAAATCAAGTCGCTTGAATTATCGGTTCCCGAAATTATTCAAGGAGGTAGGACAGAATATGAGTTAGTATCTCTCGTTCCTACTTTTTCAAGCTGCCATGAATAAGATCCATTTCACGCTGATTCTTCCGGTTGTCTAAGTTATTTAGATTGAATCTTAAACATGGAGGAGTGGACTTGGTAGACCTCAAGGAGACAAAAAAAATTGGATAACAATACAAATATAAGCGCAATATCTTATCAGAAAGATTGGAAATAATTAAGAGGGACATGGACTACTAAAACTAGACAACTCATTGCAGGGTTAGGAAGAAGAGAAGAGTTAAATTTCAAACTTGCATTGAGTTCGAATATCTAAGTTAATATTTTGGTAAAATTCAATCAAGCCACGAGAAGATAAACGATGTGGAGTGATATGCTTTTAATAGCATGTTTCGGGTCTTCGGGGTGAGAGACCCAGATTAGTTTTATGAAAGAATGAGTCGAGAATAGTAGGACAAACATACAAAATGGATCATTTTCATTATATCATTATTATATCAAACCTTACTATCTAACCTAGAACAGCTGTGATCTTGGGCTTTTCTCATCCTCGTTTGTTAATTCTTCAACATCGTTGTGATTAAAAATAAAGTCTGCTTTAAATGAGTTCTCGAAAATAGATCGAGATCAAAACTCCAACGCCCTCAACTTATCTACCACATTAATTTCCCATACCTTTCTGCAGGAAAGTTTGTAAGAATCAGAGTGACCACATATATTACAGATTCCAAGTTTGAAAATATTTACATAAATATTTAGCATTATCCACAACCTCCGCAACCACCACAACCGCCACAGCCGCCGCAACCACCGCACGCACCGCAAGCACCTACAAGAAATGAAAATTTTAAAAATCTTCATATTATTTAATTAAGAAGATTTACCGCATTATCGAACTTATTTTCGTACAGAATAAAAAATTTTTAATTATTCAACATTGTTGTAATTAAAAATAAAGTCTACTTTAAATAACGATGAACTAAGAGCGTAGATGTATTGAGAAGAGAACTAGATGAGGCTTAGATTAGTCTAAGTTAAGGAATACAGAATCGCAGGAAAATATCTGACTAACCACAAGCACCACACGCTCCACACGTAGCGTCATCGCAACTCCCTCCGCAAACAGCAATCACTGCAGCAGTCATGTCCAAACTTTCGCTAATTTCCTGTTGCGAGGTAAGGTGTCTGTTAGACGGCAATGCTTTTCCATAACCACATGCCAATGTCAAGGGCCATTTGTGACACTGATGTGCAATACTGTTTGTATCACTATGTGAACGAACCTCAAATGAAGCTTATTCAGTTTGTTCTCTCCAACTGACACACTAATATTTATTTGATACAGCGAAGCATAAAACAAGGCACATTTTGCCATGGCGAGCAAAGTTTGAAAAACTGAAACTTGGAGCAACGAACCGAAGCTGAAAAGCACTTACCTTGTCAGGATTGCAAAGAACGAATAAAGTTGCGACGCTGAAAACGCAAGCAAGGTGCTCAGCAGTTTGTATCGATCGACACTGAATTCTTTTACCTGGCAGGCGTGCCTGCGCTTCTGAAACAATTCGCTACTTTAAGTATGGATGAGCTTCTGTGGTACAGCATCTCCGTCTGGGTTAATTTCTCAACTCCAACCTAGAACCGAAGTCAGCCTTGACGTATAATCCAATGAAACGGCAAAAAGAATCGTCACATTACCTACGATAATGAACTAATAAAAATGTTCAGGTGACAGTTATAGAACCGTTTCACTTTGTTCAGAATATTCAAATTATCATGCATACCTCCAATGACGAAGAGTGTGCTTCCTTCAGGACCCGGGATTTCGAACTTTTGTACCGTATTTTTTAGCAAGTTGAATGCATCCACCTTGAAATAATCTGCTTTGAAAAGCGAAGGGAAAATCAGCACAACTGAAGTTGTAATTTAAGCTTTCATTTCTTTTCCTATTTGCCATGGAAAGCAGACTTTAATGCACCTGTAATTTTCCAGGGTTCCCAGGTTTCGCTTTCTGTTCCTTGTCGCCCGGAACTTTCCGGCTGAAGCCAATCCATTTTCCCTTAACAATGGCAAAATCACCATCCTTGTTCATCACGGCGATTGCTCGTTCATCTGGTGCTGACAAATGAGGTAGAAATTGCTGAAATACACTGCTATGGATGAGTAAAGTGGAAAAATATTCGCACAATGTCCCATAAATGATGACTGACGAGATTTGTATCCAGCTGATCCTTTGAAGGGAGAGTATCAGCTCCTATTAAATGAGCCATGCAAAGTAATCGTTGCTGCCATCCGTAAACCAATATCATTGATAATAACAGCGAAGCACTATGTGCCACTTGAATAGTATATTTTGTACCATCACGACAATCCACTAGTCTGCAAAAAGGTGCTTGCAGTTCGGCAGTCTTTGCTTGTTTTTCTTCAACTATCTCGTCGTTCATCATTATTCAACTTTTACTTTTCTGTCCTTCCTTGGACTTCATTAGAACAATTTTACAGACCGCAGGTGAAGGCAAAAAAGAAGTGACAGACGTGTGTGTCGCTAAATGAATGATTGCTGATGATTGCAGAGCAGAACGGTTCAGTGCTGCCGACTGACATAAAAACCACAAGCGACTATCCGGACTGAGTTCCTGTTGTACGAATTCTCCAACGATGAGTTGCAACTCACGGTTCAGTGATAAGCTGCAATTTAATTATAGCCAAAGACAATCATTTGATACTTGTAGCCAGAAATTCAGTAAATAGATAAATAATTTCACGCACTTTGTCGTAACGCTGACTTTTGCTTTTAAATGCCCGTCTGATTCACGACTTTTCACGCTGATTTGAACAATGTTTTGTGATACTTTCGAATTCGGAAGTGGGAGTAACTGAAAATTTTCCACACTAAATAGACTTGTTTTCATTGTAAAAAAAAAAAGAACAAAATGAAATTTTAGTGGTGAAAGGTAATAGATTTTTGAAAATTAAATAAATTAAGCTAAAAAACAAGCAAAGAGGGTGCAGAAAGAATTGGAAAAAAAAATGGATAATTTGGTGATAATAAATTAAGCAGAAGAAAGAAAAGTTTTATAACAACTGAAAATCGGCATATTACTTGAGTAAATAATAAAAGAAGAAGATCGAAAAATAAGGAAGAGGGGGAAAAAAACTGCAACAAAAAGAAAGCTGAACCGTTCACCTGTTCTAGTGAAGCAAGTCCTGTTAACTTAACTACATCTTTTTTTTGCAAAAATACTTTGTCGAAAAGTTCGAGCTCAACAAATAATTCTTTGGGGTTGCGTCTTTCAAACGGGAATTTCACGACTGATGCGCTTGCAGAATTCTCGTTTGGCTGCCAGACCAATGAAAATCCAGATTTTGTTACCTAATTTGAAGGAATGAAAAAGTTTTTGAACCGTAATAAATCATGTCTTATTTTATATTGTGCAATATGACAGTTCCGATGGAATAAAAATTTGAAGACTGGGTTTTTTTTTTTAAATGACTAACCTGTTTTGAACTGAGATCAGCGTTGAATGTTGTAACTTTTTTATTTCCATACAACAATTTCAAACGGACTTGTTCTCGTTGTAATGGAATTTCACGCAAAGCAATTGATGGTATATGCATTTGGCCATACGTAATATTATTCAGATCTTGGGTTTCAAATCCCAAAAAAGATGGAGCTGGATGTCCTCTGAAATGAAACATAGTCACAACTACGTAGTTTCTACACTTCACATCTCCTTTCAAAAACGATGCTGTTCTCCGTGGTGGTGAGAATCAATTTCTTATGAAAACTAAGATTAGCACAGGTAATTCAGGGTAATGATTCGAACCTAAAACTGTTTATTCGAATGCATTCGGTCGAACAATTTCGATCACTAATTTTTTAAAAGAGAAGTATATGAAAGTTTGAACATAAAGAACATTCATTATAGATTAACTCTGCAAATGATTGGCTAAATAGTCAATTAGAAATCGGAAAGATCTATTTGAAGAAAGTTGGGCATTCAAAGCTACCTACCTATACATCGAACCCCTGCGCCAGAATCCACTTTGGAAATGCGCAGCCCAAAGTCGCTTCGTCATTGCTTCACCTTTCAGTAGCTTACTATTCTTAGTACGATCATTTACCGTATCATCATGTTTCATCAACCAGCCGAAAATGGCTGTGCAATCACGCAGGTAGCAATGTGGATGGACCTAAGTAAATAATTACGTGGTTCAATTTGGTTTGAGCTCAAAACCTGAGTTGTGTTTTTAGTCGAAAAATCCTGAACCAGAACCAGACCTGATGTGTGTGCCATACAATATCAAAGTCATAGCAAGGCGTTAAAAATTGATCCGTATATGTTTGTTTTAACAACAGAAAATTGAGGTATCGTTCTACGGAGTCGCTAATAAATTTTGGTGAAGTATAATGCGGCAGTGAGATCTAAAAAAATGCAACAAGTGAATTAAAAAATGAGCTAAGAAAAGGTCAAATTTAAAATTTACTGAGCCAGCAGGCCTAAAAAATCTGCCTGAATTACTTTTCCTTTGAAACATTACAATACCATTAAGAAAAAAGCGTTCTAAAGAAAGTAACATTTCACCTGATAATTAAAATTACGTTGTCGCTGTGCAGCAGCGGCAATATCATAAGATGATCTTGATTGATATGGCTGGTGATTATTCATTTTGGAACTCAAAAAATCGTACGGCTCATCACCGCAGAAACTCTGCCAAATACTAACTGATTGTTCGTATCTTTGTTGAATTTCATCTGAGCTGAGTAGTTTGTGATCAACCACAGTACCACATATAGTTTCACAATCCTGAAAATGCACAATCGTTCAACGCATTATCTTTCATTCTACTTCTGCCAACAGTAAGTAGTATTTTAAAATATCTTCAGTAACTTTCAGGTGAACTTGTATGTGTGCATTGAGCGATTGCATAAGCATGAGTTTATTTTACTAGAACTATTGCAGAATTTTAGTTCTTAGTTTTTTTTTTTTTTTTTTGATTTTTAAATGAGTGGATGAATTTATAAATGAATGACTGAATTTATTCGATAACTCTTCTAGAAACATCAAATGTAGTTTAAATTAGCATGTGATAACAATGACGCGCTCTTTCTTGAAATTTGATATTGGGCGAAAAGTAATAATGTGAAAAAGTATAACACAAAAAAAGTTAAAGGAAATAAGCGAACAAACTTGCTGATAATGTATCGGGCTAAGCATGTGACAGTGCCATACCCAGTGAACATCTAATGGTGGTATATTACTGACATCTGGTCGTGCTGCCTAAAACAGTCCCTTATGATAAGTTAACAGAATCCAGCATGCTACAGATATCAGATCTGGCACTACATTAGTGATTTATTCAGCTTGACTTCTCTTGGCAACTCCATAGTTCAAAGTTCAACACTTTATCGAGTTCATTTAGTTCTCTTCTGCATTTGGTTATGCAGCAATGTTTAAACGTAGATGAATTAATTTCCATGGACTCTGCTGACTTTGTTTATCGTTCCGCAAACCTAACCGTTTATGGAAGTGACTACCGTTCTCTTTCTCTTTCTTACGAAACTCCACTCACAAAAATACGAGTTACTCTTCAGATTCCCAAGATTCTGAGTTCCGTGTTGGATGTTATTACTCATCTCTAATATTCATTTTAGCTTCGTAACAAACTGATAAAAAGGACATATTTCCTCTTTTTGATATTACAAGGAAATGCTGTCTGAAGGGAGTGAAAGTGTTTGTTGTTAACTTTAAAGAGTCTTAAAAATAATGGAAAATCATAAGAGGGTTAACTTTGTCAAGTGAGTAGGTTGCTAATGACATCTGCACTTGTTTTCTGGCTTCTACTTATCAATTTACTTTACCACACTTCTTTCTATCTTCAAGAGGAAGGAAAAAAGGGATTATGAAAAATATTAAAAAAAAAGAAATGACTAGGCTAAGTGGGCAAAGTGCTTGGGGAAAGTTAACCTCGGACGTCCATAAATTTTTTAAGCTTTAGACGCTGCTTCCAAGGCGAAAGAGAAACGGAAAATTGAGGTTTTTTTTTTCCAGGAAATTCATCGAAAATTAGTACTCTTCAGATACTTACTAAACACTGCTTTATTTGACTAGCTTTAATTCAAAATGTTTCTTTTTCCTTATAAGATAAAATTCAGACCTTTCGTACAACGATTAGCTTCAGTTCCCTAGAGAGTTAGCGAAAGAAATAGACTATGTTCAATGAAATCTTTGACATTGATATTTTGGATTTATTAGATAGTTTTAAAGTGTTCCTGAATTTTTTACTCACATTTAGAAAAAATAAATATAAGTAATGACAAATTGTCTTTTTTAATTTGGCATAGTACTTATTTAGGAAAAGAAAAAATCCAGATCTCCTTAAACTAATATTTAAAAAAAAGGCTGTTGGTTTCGTACATATAATTTCATGCATCAGTAAATAACTCTGGTCAAGACCTATCGTCAGAATTACAAAAAACGATCTCAGAAGCTGATAAGATCCAATCTACAGAAAGTATTTGCTGCAAATAATTAAAATGGAAAATACCTGCATAGGAAGCCAAAAGCACTCATAACGCCGAACAGCGTTTTCGATGACACTTGGCTCATAAAGTATTGAAGCCTTGCGATCGATCATTCGCAAAAAATTGGCTTCCCTTTGACTGGCGGACAATAAGTCGATAGAAATACATTTACGCATTTGTTCGACATTTGAACGAAGAGTAGGCACAATTTGATGGTACTCGGGTGGCGATTGGCAGGATGTATCCGTACTATTTATACCTCCAATATTATGACTTGAGGTATTACGATCCACGCTACTGGGTCCAGGTAAGTTAATAATGTTATTTGAATCTTGCGGTTCCAAGCTTGCCATCTGAAATCATCGAATTGGACCAAGAACATAGTAAGCAGAGGTTTTTATCTTCACCAACACAAGACACTTCTCCAAATTTCCTTTTTCGTTTCCTAAATCGATAAATGATGATGTTTTCAGGAGTTTTACTGAAAGAAGGGGAAGTGAAGAAACGGAAATCAAATACGGTCCTAATCGTCGCATTTCTCGTCACCTTTCAGGAACCCATCCTTGCACTTCTCCAACGGAATACTTTCCATCTGATAACGACACAGCCCTCCCTTCCAGTACGCACTAATGCCTAGCAGCACTAGCAGCTCTAGCAGTAGCAGTAACGCCTGCTTTCATTAATACTACTACATCTACTACTAGTACTACCTACTACTACACTGCCGCATCTGCATCTGCAGCTGCAGCTGCAATTAGCCATTGGCAAAACTCTGAAACTCAAAAAATTCGCTTTTCCTCTCCTTCCATCCATCCAACATCATCTGAGAAACAATAATACGCAATCTTCCGCTTGCTGCTCTCCAATCATCCATGTAGTCATCACCAACACACGTTAATATCACTTATCGATGGAATCACCTAGTGGATCCATCGGAGAACACGTACGTCACTTCGACAGAGACACGCTTCATTCCAGCAACCACTATTCTAAACTTACTGCAGTTCTCGGATAACTGCCACATATCAACCAACTCAACATCAGGCCAATATCTACCATCCTGTTTGCCAAGATTATTTGTGCTATCAAATTGAAATTTGAACTGAAACAAAATTTTGCTGTTTTTTTTAACGCAAAAAACACTTCAATAAACTGATAATCCTGATTTTATCATGTTTATAAACCATATGGTGGTAGTAAAGTCAGCACTGATTTAGGGATAGACACTGAAAGACTGCATTTTACAACATGTAATGCTTGATTGCGATTTTTGCCTCAGAAAAAATAACATCATTGTCTTATAAAGAGAAAATTGATCGTTCCAGTGAGTTATTCTTCAGCAAATCTCTCCTCTTTCCTCAATTTCCCTTTACTTTCAGAGCTTTATTAGAATTTCAATGCTGAGAAGTTGCTTGGTCTTCATTGTAATTTTTTTCTTCACTGTGGCTATTTATTTATCTCTTGAAACAAGAACCTTTCTCTTGTGGTATGAAATTTTTAATTGAATGAGTGGCCGACCATTCTGCTCTCTCCCTTCTCAGCCAGGTTAGATGAGAACAAATTTGCTGGTCTAGTTGTTTTCAACATTGTAACATGGCAACATTAGTAGGCTCAGCTGATCGATCAGTTCTAAACTCATGGCTCAATGTAAATCACCCCATTACTTACACACTTCATGCCTGTCAACAATCTGAAGGCTGTTGCTGCAACACTTTTAAAAATCTCACATTCGGAATTAAATTTTATTGCTCATTTTAGTGCGTAAAACTGGAAGTAGCAATTGCTAAGCTTCAGTAACAGTAAATTGCAAGTTAAACCTTATTCCAATCATTTTTGGTAGGGTAGAATCGTAAAATTTTTCCATGAATATTTTCTTCCTTTTCAAGAAAAATGAAAAAATATTTAATTGCAAAAAACATTTCGTTTGGCTTGTCGAAAACTAAAAGTGATGATAAACAATCTAAAAACAGTCAAATAAGTAAATTAATTAATGATAGCAATAACAAATAATAATATCTTGAATCAAAGCATTTCGGAATCAGTTCCAGAGAGTTTTGGAAGTCCAGGCATTTAATTAGAGAAAAATTTTAAATTGTAGCCAAAAGCGACTGACAATATTATTTCTAATACAGTTTTGCGTTTTAGCTATCGTTGTTAATGTATGTTGGTTCTTTAATTTGCCTTAAGCTTTAAGTCATAGCAAATGTTGGCTTTATTAATTATTTTATCATATTCTATTTTAATTTATGATATATGCATATAGTATGCACGATATATCAAATTACAATAGGGAGAGATTCGAACATCCTTTGAACGAGATTTTTGATTTATTTGCAATCGAAACAATTCTAGAATGATAAGGACGTTAAACAGAGAGAATCTGAACATTTGAATTCTTATACTCATGATATTCCAATTCTATTGTTCAAAGTCCCTTTAAAAGTCCACACTTTGTTTAATTTTCCTTCTTATAATTTCTTAGTTTCAACATCCGGCATTTTTATTTTTATTTTTTCAAAAATTGGATTATTTTTCTAGAAAAATCATCTGAGAATTCTTTTCTGACTCTTATTTTACTTTTCTAAATCATCGCTTAGGTTTAAAATTACAAGATTGCATCAGCTTCAGTTTTATTGACAGTCACTAAGCGAAAAATTAAACTCAAGCACTTTTTGCTTTTTCTTTTATTTCTTGTGAATCAAAAGTTTAAGCAGCCAGTTTTATTAATTGTGTAGATACACAAATTTTACGCTAATTTAATAAATAAACTAATAATTGCATGCTGCATTGATAGTTGCAAATAATTTGCACAACTTTCAGTTAGCTATGCCCGCAGTTTACTTCTTAAGTTTTATTGGGTCGAAAGGTTTAGTTAAGAATTTACTTTATATCAAGATAACAATCATGTGGGACGTAGTGATAACGTTGTATTATTTCCTTTAATTTGTGAAATCAAAAACAATGAAAATTGGATGGTTTTTAAACAATGATCCATATCATATTTCAATTAAGTTTTCAATTTTCTAGTTCGGCTGCTAACGGTTTCTAATTGTATTCCTTTATTGAGTAGAATGGCAAGAAAGAAAGGAAGTGATAGATAGAAGTTAAACTAAACATTGTCTTTTACACTGAAAATGACAATTCACAAAAAAAAACCACAGTCTCTTTTTCGCTACATTTAATTAGAGCAGTAAAGAAGGAAATTGACCTGTATCCTTTTAGTGCAATTTAATTCCATTGTGAATTTAAAAATGAGAAAAAGAACTAGTTAATTCGGAGAAATAATCACATTGCATAGAAGAAATGATGAAACTTGGCCCTTCAAATCACAATATTTTTTTAACAGTCACTAGTCAAGCAATAAATGAAGATGAAGAAGAAAATAATACTTCGTATTTTCGCTCTGCTGTTCCAAGTTTAAATCTCTCCTCCTGATAAATAAATATATGAAATTCTGCTAAACATTTAATAAAAGTTTTGTCTCTCTTGCTAAAATGTGCAATGTTTTTGTTCTTTGCAGCAATGCAACACGAGAAAAGCTAATTTCAAGTAATTCTAGGAAACATTACATCGGACTACTGACCTGTTAATTATTCCATTTGTCTCCTGCTGTAGCAGAAATTGATACACAATTAATACACACTCATGTTAATGCTAAAGACCATAGCAACTGCGGGAAATCGGAGAGAAAAGAAGGAAAAGGCTTTTCTACCAACCGTTTTGTTTCTTTCAGTCTCGTATACAGCACATTCCTATCAAAAGTACGGTAGCACACTTTGAAATGTTCTTGTATCATTTTAAGGGATCAGTTTATTGCTGCGGATAAGCAGGATGAAGTGAGCTTGCCATTCTCCAAGTTGAACTATTTAAAAGTCGGATTTTTCACTCTTAAAATATGTAAAAAATATCATAAATTTCCATCGAAATTTGATAATCTTTTCTTCTTAGCCGCAGTATTCTTTGGTACAATTTTGTTCTGAAAAATTCGTCAGTTCGACGACCAACAATAATTTATTTAAAATTTTCCATATCATTTCACTTGTTACTCATAACAGTTACATTCATCCTATCAAAAGTACGGTAGCACACTTTGAAATGTTCTTGTATCATTTTAAGGGATCAGTTTATTGCTGCGGATAAGCGTATACACTTCAAAAGTTTTTCAGGTCTATCCTTAAATTCTGCATCATTTTAATAAAAGATTTTGGATACAAACTTAAAAAAGAAATTCACTCCTCGCTGTTAACTTTGAAAAGTAAGAAAATTTGTTATTGAATTTCGCATTTTGAACAATTGTCATTGTTTCTAGCAAAGAGATCAAATAGGATTGAAATATTTAAAAAAGACCTTTTATGATGATGAGAAAGAGTCTGGAAATGGATCTTGGTTAATTGAAAGCATTTTGCTCTATTTTTTAGCCAAGCCATCTTTAATAGTTCTTAATAAATTGTAGAAGAGGGTGACAAATAAAATGCTCATCTTGATGGGATAGAATGACATGAAAATTTCCGCTGACATGAACTCCCTCAGACTTCGGATTTCAATATTAATTTTCTGCAGTTTCTTTTCTTTAATATAATTGAACTGTAAAACAAATTCGACTGAATTCTTGAATTGTATACCAATATGTGAAGCACAGGTGCTGAAGCACAGGTGCTAACTGAAAACCGCTGCACTAAGCATGCCTAACTGCCTGTTAATAAAGCCGCTTCTTTCAGAAGAGAAAAACTGTAGAGTTTGCGGAGTTTGAAGTTACAAAAGACTTATTTTCAGATCTATTTTAAAAGAGCCGAAAACAAATGCCGTGCTCAGCAAAAACCCTTACATTTCGCCACCTTTATTTGTTTTTAAAGGAACCTTTAATTTTAAAACTGTGGAAAAAACAACTTCCGGTCGGAATAGTAAATACATTGCTTAACTTTTCTTTAGTCAGAGGCGAAATTTTTTACGAGGCTTTCTTTTTATGCTCAGTTGAATTGTTCGAAATTCTCCTAAGATCTGCAAACCCAATCAAGCAGTTTTCAGGACATCGATTGGTAATTAACTGTATCACTTTTAACCCCAAGAAATAAGTCAGAAAGACGATAACTAGTATAATAACCAAGTCGAAATTGTCGGTTTGGATATTGTCCAAACATCAACTATCCATTTGTTTACTCTGAAGTACTTGCCAACACCTCAGATTTCAGTATGCTTTACAAATGAATCGAAAATATGTGGAAAAATTACTCGGCTAAACAGCTATTTATTATGAATTCAAGATGAATATGCTGCACTTTTCGCTGGACAATAAACATATAGCCTTAATCCTAGACTATTCATTATGTAAACGTCGAATCCCTGAAAAAAAGATAATAGGGCTTCAAAGCGACCCATGAAAGAACAATCGAAATTCTCAGTTGCAATGCACAGAACATTACACAGAACCATGGTGGATTTCGAACACTAAAAAAGTGTTGAGCATCGCAGTATCATTGTGCTCATCACTTGCTAAAACCTTCAGAAAATAATTTGTTAATTTCAATGGGATATAGCTTTGTCAGAAGCCAAATTTACATTTCATTTTATTGTCTCTGCAAAACTTACATCAATATTGAATCTAAGCTTGCACGCCCTAAAATGATGTCAATTAACTATGGACAGAAGCAAAGACTAAACTATTTTGAAGGAAGGATGAAAAGCTGAAAATACGATTTCAGATTGTTTTAATCCCAGAGACATTAGTGTATCTCATGAGAGCTAAAAAATGAAACACTTCAGAAATATGACAGATACAATAAAACAATTATTAGAGCTAATGCTTCTTCGGATTGAACCAATCATCTATTTCCTTGAAAAAAGTTTCATCCTCCTTCCTCAAACGATTCCCATTACTTTCTTCACGAATACCAGTAAGAAAGTGATCAGCTTCGTCCAAGAAGTGAATAAACAGTTCTTTTGGTGAGGAGACTTTGTGAATCTAAAAAAAAAAAACTTTTGAATGCTTCCAAATAAGTACCATTATTTTTATTTCTTTTAAAAATGTTACTGCTTTCTTTTCGGTTTATAGCTTTTAAATTTTTTCTTAAACTGCGAACAGCAGCGGTAATTTTCCTTAAATGTACTGTATCTGCCAAAACTGTCACTACACAGCTCGTCATTTATATAAAGCATAAATATAGTCATGACGACAAAGAAATATCTACTTGACGGTTTTGATCCAAGTAAATGCCAACATAAATGCCAACACCAAAAGATACCTGAAAACTTGTAGACATAATTTCTGTATTTCGATGAAGAGAACACGAACAACAAAATATTTACAAATATTTTTTAGTATAAGTAATTCAAACACTTACCAAATGTTTTAGCATAATTGTAAATTAGGACAGTAAGCGGAAGTAGATCCGACCGCAGTCTAAAAAAATGAAGTAATTATAGAAAGCATAGAGCTCAGTAGAATTTCAATATACATCAACTGACAGTTTGATGTCGTATCGGAAAACACCAAACTACTGAACTTGCAACAATATTAACAACAAGATCAAACTTGCAACAACTAGCAACAATAACAGTATACGAAGAATCTTAAAGAGTTTTCAAATATAAGTACAGAGTTCCTAGATTATTAGATCGATGTATTAAAATCGACAGATAATCACTTGAAATGATAACGAAAGACAACTGAATATGAAGGATGATCTACAAAACATAATTTTTATTAATTCTTTCAGATATTATCAAGCAGTCAGAATTACAGCTGCGATAAAAATAGGCTTTGCTTCAAAATAGATTTTTTATATGTATGTTAAATAAAACCATCGTACAGTTCTTCCAAAATTAATACAGGAAAAGAAATATCATCATCTTCATACGGAAAATTTCGAATCACAAACATAGCAAAACAGAAGTATTTAACAAATTATGAATGCCTTTAATAACATATAAAAGACGAGCTACAGAATGGGACCAATTTTTTTATCAAGAAAAACCACTTTTTTATTCCCTTTTGAAAAGAAAACTGAACGACTCCGATTACCCAAGGCGACTAGCTATTTCAATGTAATTTACATGAGAAAAGTTCCCATAATCTTTAATTTTATAATATCCCTTAATGAAACATATCTTGTTTTTCAAGTTCAACAGTTTTAAGCACTTTTGCACATATACAAGGACTTTATAGGAGAGAAACTGTTAAGGACTTTGCTAAAGTCACATTTGAAGAAAAATGCAACTACCAGCATTTCCGCATATATTTTTACGAGTAAATATTATCTCTATCCCAGTAGGTATTCATCATCAGAATAACAGTGCAGCATACTAATTTCTAATTTCGCGACTTTATAAGTTCGCTCCTTGGAAAACATTCATCGACTTGTACGGCGTGATATTTCATAACATAAAGAACTGCTAAAGTTTCAACCTGAAATACACAGATGGTTTTCTTTATTCAAATTTGGAAAAATGACAAAAGAATCTAAAATCCAACTTGAACTTTCCGTCATTATAGGATTTGCTTTCATGTCACGACTAATATATTTTTACAGGATATCTTCAAGATTGGATAAGAAAGTTTATGTGGTACATACTACCGCTCGACCAGATAGTAATTTACAAGGTAGATTAGTGGGATAGAGCACAACTGCTCTGGAAACTAATTCGAAAGTCATTACTCTGCTAACTACAAAGAACAGTGGATCCAAAGTTGTCACTGCAGTAGTTACAAGGAAAATTGGTCCAATTTCCGGAAGGCAAGATGGACAAACCACCTGAATCAAACTGGCAAACTGGAGGCGACTAAAAGCAAAAATAATATGAAACTGACTGCTTGGCAAAATCATAACTGGAGGGAATAATCCGAAGAATCAAAGATGAGTAAAAGAGCTAATAAGAACGGGAAAGTGAGAAAAAAATGCCAGAAATCTCGCTTACAAAGTGTGCATCATTTGAGGACAACACGAATTTTACCATATGATTCCGCCGCTCGATAACTCAGTGTAAACACTAAGTATTTCAAGAATGTAGTTGTTGCGTCCAAAAATGAATTTTTAGCAATTACATGCAAATGTACAGTAGATATGGAAGCTTTACTTTTTAAAAAGTTTCTGGTCGTATTTATGCGATAGGGTAAAATACTTTTCAGGAAAACGCTTTTTCTGGGTATAACACATTTCTGCCCACTTGTCAGTAACGATTATCTCAACTAATAAAAAGGGTCAAATATAAGATGTGTTAGCAGGACTAACTTGTTCTTCCAACCTGACGATATTTCGGTATGTTTCCGAAGGCGCAGACAAGATGAGTACATCGGGAAGACCAATCTTTCTCATAGATGTCTCCCATCTCTTTTGCTTTATCGCATATTACGCTTCGCTGAGGATTTTGATAACCACTGAGAGCAAACCTTATGCCACGTAATCCCTTCAAGAAATTAAGTTATATAAAGTAAGAAATGACTATGAAAAGTTACAACACCATGAAATTTAATATTTTGTAAGTACCATACGAAAAATCAAAATATACTAACTCCTTTCTTTGTCTCTTCTTCTACTATTCTTTGCTTCCTCTGTCCCGGAATTCCATTACTTTCTATACATGCAGCTTTTGACGAAATGGTTTGATGTTCTAATGAATTTCCACAACTAATTCCGGCCTTCTGACTTCTACTTTTAGTCAGCTTCGAATGCTGAAATTTGAGAAGTTTCAATGTCAACTATTTAATCAAGTTCATGCCAATATTTTTTACACGCCCATCAATCATTAATTCTAATACCATCAACTGGATTTTATAAAAATGACGGCACTTTTTCTTATGAAAAATGCTTACGCCTAAATACATATTGGTAAACTAATTTAATAAGAATGATATTCTGTATTAAATCTACTCATAATAGGAATATTATTTAATAATAATTCCACCTTAGCTTTTACAGGATTGTCAAGCNAATACATATTGGTAAACTAATTTAATAAGAATGATATTCTGTATTAAATCTACTAATAATAGGAATATTATTTAATAATAATTCCACCTTAGCTTTTACGGCTTGTTTTTCTCATGTTTTTTTTTTCTTTTTCGGCTTGTTTTTCTCATGTTTCCTGTTCCTCTCTTCAACAAAACCCTCATTTTCTTTCTCTTTGCTGGTTACAAAAACAAAAGACAACTAAAATAATAACTAACTATGTTAGTGGTAAGATTAAAATTTACAAGTTTACAGAAAACTGCAGGAGGAAAAAAAAATTTAACCAAATGCTGGAATGGCTAAAATAACTTTTACTATTTAGAACTGTCTGATATTTTCAATTGTATTCTACCTGAAATTACACTAAGTANTAATAACTAACTATGTTAGTGGTAAGATTAAAATTTACAAGTTTACAGAAAACTACAGGAGGAAAAAAAAATTTAACCAAATGCTGGAATGGCTAAAATAATTTTTACTATTTAGAACTGTCTGATATTTTCAATTGTAATCTACCTGAAATTACACTAAGTGNGAAATTACACTAAGTAATAGAAATATTTCATAGCAAACTTACATGTATATCTTTAAATTTTTCTTTATGCTTAAACATTACGCCGGCTTCGGCAATATTTTTCACAGTTTTCATGCGAGTACCCAAAGGGATTTTTGGGACAGAAGCTGATAAAATTTGGGTACTTCGCATATAAGGTAAAAAGCTCCATTCGCTTCTGAACTTTTAACAGTTATAGTAATAAATGAAATCCCATAAGGTACCGCGTGATTGAATGGTTGCATACAAACTACTTGGAACAAAATTTTAAAAAAGCGAAGACAGATATCAGAAGTCGTTTACCATAAAGGGCAAAAAGAGACAATATTTTTCAGAAAACAACATAAAGCAGGGAAAATAAAATTGCTTCTCTTCTCTCAATTCTGTAATTCTGCCTCGAAGAAATTAAAGGCTGTAGCACACTTAAAAGGCGTTTTGATCATTATATAAAATCAACTACCTGGGAGCTGCGACTAACATCATATTATTTAGATACGAGAATTGAGATCAACGCACTAAATTCATTACCAACATCCACCGATTTAATCACATACTCCCTTTCCAGTTGTAGGGTGACTACATTAGTCGAAGCACCTGTAAACAAAAAAAAAATGTTTAGCAATAATTTTTTTATTTAATCAAACAGATGTATTCATGAAGGAAATTTGTCGAAAAGGCAGCAAGATGGTACGAATTCAAGTTCAGGAATTTACCCGCCTAGTAATCAATACTATCTATCATGGTTTGATAAATATTAGCATCTTTTCCTTTCCATTTCGTTCGTCCGCCTACACTGTTCCCAAGCAGATCAGCCTCAAAACCAGGCTCTGAACCGGAACATGACATAATAAGCTTTACTCTCGCTATCTCCATTGCTCGGCATCTAGGATATCATCTCACGCGAGTCCGAATGGGAAGGAGCACGAATATTACCAATTTTCAGCCTGTATGTCACACTGTGCAATAGTGGAAGACAATGAGTACTTTTCTTTTAATTGGCATCAATGAAGCGGAACATTTGTTGTTGAATGTTTCTACTGTTTCTGGGCTTTGTATCGGGTCAGTGTTGTGAATCGGCGTCTTTAAAACAAGTGAGAGTGCCAAACAAAGTAATGAAGATGATGCTTCGAGCTTAGTGAGATGAAAGGTTTAAATTTGGCAGAGTATTTCTCTGAAGACTAATTCGAGAGTGTTAAACTTTTTGGGAAATCGGCCATGATTTGAACGTATTTTTGCTGCTTCCACTGTAACTGCTTATTTCTATACAAAAACCTTCGCAACAAGTTCCTTATCATCAAATAGGTCATAAATTTGCTAGTTATGGGAAGTTTGAAGAAAAGTCTGATCCAGGAAACTCCTACATTATCCATTATTTATTGTACTTTGCTTTTCCTCTCCAGTCAAGTTCCAGAAAAAAAGGCTGAAAAAAAAAGCAGTTTTCTCCTTTCCAAAAGTCTCAACAACTCTTTTACAGTATTCCCCCAGAAAGACTACTTAAACTCTCGGCGAATTTCTTATGATACATTCTGGATTCCAAATTTAAGACCTCTTAAAATCTGTTATTAAACCAAACGATTTCTTCCGTCCTTTATTGTCGAAAATCAGCTTAGAAGTTAGTTCAAATCAAAAAACAACAATCATAATTGATAATTGTTAAAATCATATTTATATTGACAGTGAATATCTCATTTAAAGGGAAAACTGTCTACCATAATACTATCACCGGGCAGATAAAAATTTCTAACTTCATTTCTTTTGAAAACATTTGAATTGAAAAAGTCAAACTTGAGCCAGGCAGTGCCCAAGCTAGATGGGGAGCTCTCTTGATAGGAACAAAATAAGCTAGTTATTTCGATATTTACCAGCTTGAAATAGCTAGGAATAATTTGCAGCTCTGCACCAGACTTAGTAATATTATTATTTCTAATTATTATTTTGTAAGCTTGAATAATAAATCCATTCCTATAGCTTATTTATTTTTAATCAAAAAACCAGGAATTAAGGGATCCACAAAGTAGGACTCAGTAACGTCTTGAATTTAGCAGATTAGTAATAATTCAGAAGCGAAATGTACCGACGATTTAGATGGTAGAAACTTTTCCTCAGTGATTCAAATTTAGATAATTCAAATTCATTTTTTTTCGAATTTAAATAGGGAATTGAAATTGAAACATTCGAATATGAAATTTTGTTCTTTATAAAACTGTGTTCTGTTAACGGCGTTCTGCTTTTAAGGCTCCTTCACTGAGACAGTTTCTTATACCATCGAGAGCGAAGAACAGCTTCACTGTTCGATGTAAGTTTGGCAACGACGATAAATAAACAACTGAAGTAGTGGATCTAGTAGATGAGTAAACAGTTCCTTTTGAAATGATATTTAAATACTAACAGAAGAAAATAAAAACAATCCACAAATTAAACCTGTCATAAAAGTATTTGTTTTTCCAACAAGCCATGGAAGAGAACAAATTGGTTTGTATAGATGCTTCCCAATAAAAGAAATTTTGACTTGGTTTAAAGAAATAATTTTCGATTTCAAGTTTGTTAAGAAGAAAAACCTATAGAATCTGAAGAGAAGAAATTTTTGTGAGGTAATCTTTTTCTCCTAGCTTTTTAACAAATTCTCTATAGCAAAATTACAATCATTTTTCTACGCATTATCGACAACATTGCATAATTTGTCTGAACTTTTAACACAATATAGTGAATACATCATTCTTTACTTCCTTCGTTTTGTTTCGGCTTCACCCTAATTTTTCCCATCAAGTCATCGAAAGATGAATCCACAATGTCCTCCGCTTCATCTTTCACCTCCAAGACATCTCTTACTTCAGGTACATAAAATTGTAACATATTTTTGATACCGGATTGAAGTGTTACAGACGAACTTGGGCATCCCGTACATGACCCCTGAAAAGAAACAGTGAAAACCAAATTTATGAGCATGTACGAGACAAAAAATATACAAGTCAGACAAAGAGACTAATTTTCCATAAATGCCTGGAGCTTCGTTGTAGCTAAGTGTAAAGCAACTAATTACCTGCATTTTAAGATGTACAATGCCATCGTGAAAACCTTTATATATCACATCACCACCATCTTCTTGTACCATTGGCTTTATACGACTCTCCAACAATTCCTTGATCATTGCCACTGTGTCACTATCCTCCGGGTGTATTTCTTGAATATTAGAAACAGATAACGTACAGATATGAGAAGTGGCGAATAAATACAATAAATTCGAAACGAATGGATTTTTCTACTGACAATAAAAGACTAATTCAGTTATCTGAAAAGACCTACCAGTATCCACAGGACTGTTCGGCATTTCACCTTCATTTACGATTGGTTTTCCGGACTGCAGATAATCCATAAGTACAGCAAAAATTTCAGGCTTTAATAGACTCCAGTCATCTGCTTCATTTTGTTTCGTGATTGTAATATAGTCTTCACCGAACAAAACGCTTTTCACACCGTTTATCAGAAAAAGTTCACTACAAAAAATAAGGTAAAAATATTTAAGCTGATAAAAATTTTTCAGTTGATTCTCTTTAGTCCAGAGTCAAAAAAACAGGATGTAAACAATTTTTCAAATTGAATTTCAAACGAAAGCGTCTTCAAAAGTGCTACATGACACGACTGATTCCAAAGTTTCACAAAAAAAAAGAAAAAAAAAATGAATAACACTTACACTGCTAATGGACTCTTCTTCGCAGATAATAAACTAGTGAAATCAAGTGTTCCTCTACTTTTCCCCATTATAGTTTTTCCAGGGAGGAACTTCAGAGTTGCTGGATTAGGTGTCTCTTGCACCTGGATAAAAATAGTTCGAGCTGCAACTTTTTTATTGTTGTAGAAAGGTGGAAGTGAGTTTCCCACAAACGATACAAGGACTCCCCTCAAATGACCACTTATCTATGTGCTATTTTCATTACACGAAAAAAAAACGCTCCATTTTCCCAAGGAAGATGCAAATAAAGTTGAAAATATGGTTATTCGTTATCAAAAGTATCCCGCGCATACACTTTTCTTAACTAAATTCATCACTCCAATAAATTACTGCACAGATTACGACTGTTAAATGATCCTATTTTACTTTTCAAATAACAGCACTCTCCTTAATCCCCCCTAACTCCTCCAATTAAGAGAGACAATTCACTTCTTTTTATACTAAGTTCACCTGCGTAAAACAACGATGTCGGTGATGAAACATTCAGTAAGTGGCGGCTTCTTCTCACACTCCGAAAAAAACGTTGACTCCACATTTCAAAAAAACTGATCTGTACCAAGCTTTCCAATGTCTACAGCACTGTCCCCTTCCCTAGGATAATAGAAAGTCTGAAAATATATCCCAAAAATAGCTCCTTCCTAGACTGAATATTTACCAATTGCAATCTAAATCCGTTATTCTTTAAAGTACAGCACTGACACTTGACCTTAAAACAATCGTCAAGACTTATCGCTTCTTGTCCTAATGCATCGAAACTGAAAGTTCATAAAACATTGAGTTTTTGAATTCCTAGATCTGTGATCATTCATTTTATTCCAATATCACTCGTTCGCCAAAAAATATAGATAAAAGCTGATAATACAACAATGAATGAGTCTAAAAATGATCCTTCTGTTTATAGTATTTGGAACTAACCGAACACTTAATAGAAAAGCAAGCATATAACAAGAAGCAGATTCAATATGTGCCTTTTCAAAGTATTTTTTTTTAATCTGAAGCAAAATTTCAAATAAAACATAAAGAGTTGTAACAAAGGGCATTTAATTTCCAACAACAAATTACAGTTAGAAAAATAGTTTCTTTTAATAGTATTAAGCATAAACACCTTAAGGACGTGAAATAAACTTCATCAGTATATCAATGTGAAAGAACAATAGAGAAAGTTGCTGCCAACGGTATTTTGATCTGTAAGAAATTGTGGATTACTAAATGAGAAGAACAGAGAAAAAACATGACGGCATTTCAGAAGCAGACAGGGAATCTCTGAGGAAGAGGAAATTAAAAGTTTGAACTTTTTGAAAGAATAACATCACAACATTAAAGATGGAAGAGGATCAAAGATACGAGGTAGATGGCAGCGACCGAATGACAAAGTAAAGTCACTACCTTCATTTATTCCACGCCAAGAAGTTCTACATCGAAAATAAGTGTAGAATTCGGTGGTATAGCACCCGGGATTCCTCGACTACCATAACCCAAATCTGATGAAACAGTCAACTTCGCGCGTTGACCAACAGACATCTGCAAATGTGCTTTTGAATTCAGTATTCAAGCTATGCAATAGAAAATTAAGAACAGAATTCCCTACAGCAATTGATTCAAATGTACATGATAAATAAAACCTTTGCAACACCTTCGTCCCACCCTTTGATGACCTCTCCGCAACCAATCTTGAACTTGAATGGTTTGCCCCGTGAACGTGAACTATCAACCTATAAACAGCTTTGTATAAGATGATGAAGACAAAAATACTCTGAAAGTCTAAGAAGGAATTAGTGAAATAATAGAAAATTTTACTTCTTTTCCATTTTCCAAAGTCAATACATAGTGACAAGTTACGGTTTGTCCCGTTTTTGGAAATGTTTTGCCTGAAAATATCTAAATTTTTTGTCAAAAAATTTACTTGTGACATTTTTCCTGTATAAAATCTGAATTAAGAACTCAGTTATTCTGCATCAGCAGTCAGTCAGAAAGAATATAAAGAATGGAAAATATGCTCCATAGGTCTTCATCAACTGAAACGCTTGCTCGAACTACTGAAAGAGAAAACGAGTGAATCAAAGTAGCTAGAGAAACGTAAGCAGCATTAACGATTGGAACATGATGCAAGGAACTAACCATCCCCTTCCTTGTTAGTATCGATCTTCACCGGCATACCGAATTAAGAAAACTGCAAATTTAAATGTAACTTTAACATAACGTCAAAATTGATACCTCTCTAACGTAAAAAATTTTTTTAGGACAACAGAAATTCAGAATATTCAGGTTGACAAATCCAATTAGAATACAACTGATATTCTTCAATCAGAGAAAAATCTTATCGCTATGAATTCTTCAACATCTCATGTTGTTCTTATTTCTAAATTAAAATTCGAACATAGACAGAAAATAGTAACTGATAAATATTAAATACATGGATTTACCGCACCTTTTTATTTCATATAGCTAATTAAATCAGTATTAAAATATTAACTTATGGCGATCTAAAATAACATATCCACTAACACCAACTAATCACTGTAAAAAATAACGGAAATAATGGAGCCATTACGCACACAAGTTTTGCATGTATACATGCCCACAAATACATGCATTCATAGGCATAGAAAATATCGGAAGAAGTGAGGGGTAGAGAGAAGAGGGACTGGTCAACATTTACAAAGTCAGAGGGAGTACAACATTTAAAGCATATGGGAGATACGAGATTGGGAGAGCCTCAGGAATGTACTCGGATAGTTTTACGGAAACAGCGAATATACAACATATATGGAACACCAATAAACGGAAACGGCGTAAACAAGTGAACAATCAATGTAAGATTAAATACAAGATTAGAGAAAAATTCTGTAAACGCTATAATCTACTTTCGTTCTTTAGCAAAATTTTGAAATATTTCTCTGGTAGGCTAACTCAAGCCAAAAACTAGTTCACCTCAGTCAACAAATACTGTATTGCATCCTTGTTACTAACATTACCCTAAGCCATTCCAGAGCATGATTAGTGAGGTAAGTAAAATAACTTGAACATAGTACATCGCCTATCTGAATTTCTTTCTTTACTTGTAGACCAACCATCATCACAACAAAATAGATGATACAGAAATTCATTCACTGCATAAACTGAAAGGAAATGCTTTTCAAAATCATAAAAACAAGTAAAATTCACAAATTCCAAATTTTAATTTGTTAACTTCTACACCAAAACCTAATTCCCAACCCACTCGCACGAAGATACCTAACAACTCAATAACTAGCACGAGGCCACAAAAGGATGCTTGTATAATTCATGGACTGAAAACCTATTTATATTTTCTACCCATTTTTCTCAATAGAACCCAAAAGATACTACTTTGAATCAACCCAACAAATTCTAATTAGAAAATTTCCTGAACCTATCCACAAAGATACAAAAATGATCTCGAAATAAACGAGTTTTTCTTCATCGAAACCAATATTATCCAATAATTTATTAGAGAAAACTGCAAATAATGCAAAAATTTATACAATGATAAACATAATCACAAAAGCCTAACGAAGGCACCTGCAGTAAAATGAGATCACCGCTCTATCCAACCGAATCACGAGATCATAAGTCGATGACGATCGTTCGAACAAACGGCCGACGGAACCTGAAATATGCTGAAAATAAATTTCAAAATCTACTTATAAATTAATAAAAATTATACAAACTTTGAGAAATGGTGGAAGTCATTTCGATTAGTTCTGTTAAAATCCGAATTTGATCTAGAGTGAAAGTTGGATTTCACTTAAGCCTTACCTTAAAATTCCACAAATATCCGAAGAAAAACTTAACCATATATAATTAAATGGCCGATTTATATCCTTGTTTTCGGCTTTTTAACAATTTTTGTTCCTTGCTCGTTAAATGTTGCAGTACAAACATTCATTTTATAATAAAATTTAAAGTACCCTGTTATTTCAAATAAAATTACTACAATTATAAAATTCTCCTTCTATCTAGATCACCTTAACCCAAGCATAAGCAGCAATAAATACCAACCAATCCTAATTCTTTCTTTCCCTATTTCTAGTAGGATATCCCAGACATCAAAATAATAATATAAATCAACTATAAGAATTTGAACCAATATCATCTACAAATAAATACAGTAACCACTTTTTTAAATTTAAATTATCATTAATTAATTTAAACAACAGAGCACCCTGAATATCGGCGGAAGTGGAATTATGAATTTATTATAAGAGAATTTTAAGATTTCAGAAGAGCATAAATGATAGAACTTTGCTCTTCAGGAATCATTAATTAGACATCAGTAATTTATATATCGACATTTCCCTTTCGTAGTAATGATTATCCCTAGAAGACTTTGTAAGAGATGCAGAAGTTCCTACCCCATAAGATCGTATTTACTTCAATAATAAATTTCTTCCTAATAATTGTTAAGAACTAATACTACTTCTACCTAAAACCTGAACAGATTTTTCCCCCAGAATATCAGGAAAATTTGCATATTAAATCGAAATTAGCACGTCATTACCGATTTAATGTTAGACAAAATCCCACATTAACAAAACAACATTTTACTGGTGGATTCGAGCAACATAAATGTGAACAAATTTTAACACTTGAGAGAAGCTGCGGATGGGCTGCTATATTTAGTACGATTCTTTCTTAACTCTATCATCTTCAAGATGTTGCTATAAAATAAACCTGAAAATCTAACTGAACAGTTGATGATATGGTCACCAAAAGCAAAAGGTGACTTCCATTTTCGGTTAACGCTTAAAAAAAAAAAAGAAAAAAGAAAAAAAAAGAAAAAAAAGGAAAAAAACTTCAAAAACTTGAGAAAAAAGAGGAAAACTTAATATTGAGGGTGGGAGACAGGGTGGGATAAAGGTTTAGGACCCANAAAAAAAAAGAAAAAAAAGGAAAAAAACTTCAAAAACTTGAGAAAAAAGAGGAAAACTTAATATTGAGGGTGGGAGACAGGGTGGGATAAAGGACCCAGTGAGCGTCACGCATATCGCACGGATTATTTCCAATTATTTAAGTCGTCCTGCAATCACTTGCGCATTGTCAAAACCTATGCAGCACCACCCGCAACCGATATTATTAAAATAACGGCTAATTTCTAGGAAAATGCATATTACCACTTAAAAAAAAAAAAAAAAAAAAAGAAAAGAAAAAAAAGACAAAAAAGCAAAAATAATACTTAACACTGAAAATTTAAGAATTTAACACTGCAAAAATTTAATGTGTGCTTTTTAAAAATTTGTAGATCTCAGCGTGACCATCCAATTTTCTCTGTCTCATTCATCACTTTCATTTGAGAGAGTTTAATTTGAAGATTGCCGATTATTTAAGTTTAGCTTTAATGTTTGAGTGAGGAAGCTCGATACCACCTGTAAGATAAATTATATTTCATCGCACTGGTTGAATATATATTATAATTGATTCCTTCACCTCTTCTGTTCCAAACAGCTTGCTTACTACAGAAGGTAGTTACTATAGATTTTTATAGAAATTAAATTAGAGTTTTTGAATTACTGTTGAATAACCCAATGGATGTCAGAATAAAGGTAGTAGAGACCAAACTGAATGAATAAGAGAATGATAAGAATTAACATGTTATAACCATGACAACATTAGAAGCAAGCTGACAAGAACAAACATTTTAATAGCGAAATTTAAGAATTTAAAATCAACTGTATTATTAATTTAATCCTGTTGCTCCCACCAGACAGTCAGAAATCCAATTTCCTAAATAAATATAACCAACCATATTTGTATTGTTACAGAATGTAGATGATTTGCTGAGATCCGTAGATCAAGAACTGGAAGAGAAACGAGGAACAGCCCAAGAAAAGTGGGTAGAAAATATTTTTAGACTGAATTAATTTGGAATTGTGGGATTATCGAAAAATTGGGTCATCAAAGATCGCTTTCAATATGGGCGGTACCTGAAAAATATGGATATAAAATAATAAATAAACGCATCGTGTCCGAAAACATATTCTTTAGCAATTAATAGTTCAATTAGTTACTCATTTTGAGACAAAAAATGTTTTATCACCCTCCGCGATCTCCACTCCCTCGCGCGCCTCTATAAGCGCCACGCTGAATCCCTCCTCGATCAACACCACGTCCTCGAAAACCACCACGTTCCCCACCTCGACCACCACGGAAACCTCCTCTTCCTCCTCGCATTGCTCCCCCACCTGGCTGATCGTCACTTCCGTCTTCTCCACCTTCTGCTACAAAGAAAAATTGCAGGAAATCGAGAAAAATAACTACCGGACTTAAACAGCGAATCAAAATAAGAACCTTTTTCAGCACCATCACCTGCTCCTCCGCCTTGACTGTTCATTTTGTCAAAAGTTTCATCTCGAGTCTGGAAAATTAGTTAAAGATATAATAACACGGTGCAAAACATGCGCCAAAAATTGTTCAGAGCAAACTCAAGGCGATTCTAGATCACAATTAATGTTTTGGTTGTTGAAAACCCCATTATCTTTCACACAAATACTGTATCTGTCCAATATGCGATCAGCAAAGCCAATTCGCATAGTTCTTGGCATCGTTAATTATTATAGGTTGTTTTGAAGAAAATCATACTTTCCAACACAAAGCTGATGAGCAAGAAAAACCGAGAACCTATACCTATCTTATATACTTAGCACCACACAAGTTTTGCTAAATAATACAAAGAATGGTAAATAAACTACAGGAATTCGGAACACACCGGCTGCAATGTAGTAGAAAGCTGCTCTAGAACGCCTGCTATTCGCTGATATGCAACATGCGCGGGTGCAATTGTTTCCACTTTTACATGAAGTGGTCCACCATAATGAGCATACTGCGGATCTCCACTTTGTAACAATTCCTGTTCCTGTCAGAAAAAAAGTTCACAAAATTTCACAGTATTCCTAATCAAGGAATGGGTTTTACAATAGCTGATTTTTAATCCTCGAGGATTATGAAATAAACACAAGTAAAACTTATTGAGACCTTGGCACGATCTTTTGTTGATCCACGACCAAGTACATAAATATGACATTTGAACTGTTTCGCCATAGCTTGTAATGTTGCCCCTTTAGGTCCCAAAATTTTGCCGACGAAATTGAAATGTGGGTGCCTGAAGTTGGGAATCAGAACCTGAAATGAACAAACAACAAAAGTTATATTTTAAACACTAATCTCATAATTCACTCCCTGCTCAATTTGTCTTCTTAGCAAAGTAATGTAGCACTGTCCCTAAGAGAGCAAACTAGAGTTAGTTATACCAGATAAACGAAAAGTCAAGTGGCATAATAAAAACCTTTTTCGAGACTTTAATTGGTTTTGCGATATCAACTTCAAGCCATTCTGGATCAATAGAATTTTCCAATTTATCTGCTTCAGCAGCTAACAGTCGTTTTGCATTTTTGAATTGCTCACCCCACTCGCCGCCTTGCTCCATCAGTTGTTGTTCATTATGAATTTCACGAATCACAACCTGGAAAATAGTTTGCTACTAGAACTCTTGCTTTTGGATAATAACTGATGCCTTGTTCCATCAATTGTTATGAGAGAATAGCAACATATATGTGTCGAACCTGAATCTCGGCATCAAGCGGACTTTGAGTATCCATGTAACCGTAACCACCGTAGCCTCCATATCCTGGAGCACCATATCCTCCATAACCTCCTGGAGCACCACCATAACCACCAGGGAATGTTCCTGGCGGCCCACCCTGAAGTCGTTCTATTTGTCAAAGTAGCGTTCCCAATAACCATAACTACGTATGAGGGAAGAAAGCAAGCTTAGAGTCGTAATCTCGCGTCTTTAAAGTTAAAAGTATGAAATCAGTTTAGCATTTCAATTATCAAAATTTAGCTAATAACCGATGCAATCATGAAAAAGGCACATGAATGGAAAAGCTAATTAAAGATTCTAAGAAAATCTTGAGTGAAAAGTCCTCTATTACCCATAGCCTCTGCCTCTACTCTTAAACTTCTTGGTGAATCAACCTGTCACAATACTATAATAAACGTACCGCTCCATTATATCCAGCCCCACCGCCCGCTGCATTGCCATAATGGAAATCCGCTCCCGCTGCTGCTGCTGTTGCGGCCATTTTGTCTAACTTTTCCCCTATTTAGATTGATTCTAGCTCGCGGAGCGGTTAAAAACTAGCTGAAATTTAACGCATTTTAAGTCTGCAAAGTTCGAAAACACTGAAAACAAGATAACGACTTTCACAACGGACAAGGATAGCGAAGGAAGCACCGGTGCATGTCAACAAATTCAGTGCACCCCGAAGGGAACCCCGTAGGTACAAGGAAACGTCGAATGAATTATTGACGAGTGGCGACGCATTCATTTCGCGCAACGCGTTGGCAAGTTGATTCGCATCGCGTTCTGAAATGTATCTGACTCCAGGAAGGACTGAGACACCGACAACTTTACCAAACCGTCCAGAATTTGGAACAGCACACGCGCAGTCAGCGGTAGGAATGAACCCTTCCTCTACCCGTCAAAACATCCCCCGAGATGTCCTGGTGCGTCTCAGTACGAAACGAGTACATCCCATACCTAAAAACGTCTTCTAACGTCTACAATGCAAAATATTCATCCCTGGTCCTTCGGTGACAGCTACTTCAGCGCAGTGAAATTGCCGTGAAGTAGTGGCTTTGTGGTTCACTAGCTGTGATCTCTGCTACCATTCTGTAACAGAATTGAATCTGCTCTTCTTGCTTTATTTCTACAGGATATGGATTTTCACGAAATTTTTCACTTCTCATCTTTCAATGATTACTTGCAGGACACTTTGGAAATCGATTGAAATGAAGAAAAAAGTGGAAGAGTTGAGATACATTTGGAAAATAAAGTGGCAGTGACGAAATTTTGATTGTCAGAAGGCCGTGAAGTTGAAGTTGTAAGTTTATAAGTGGTATTTCACCTTCATTCTATCTCCTGTCTTTGATATTCAGAGTATGAACTTTCAGGCCAGGTAGTAGAACTTCAGGCAAATTTTTCGTTGAAAGTAGGTAATATTCACTCTGTTATATTGTGATATTTATGCGGAACTCATAGTCATATTATTATAAGGCTTCCAGTAATTTTTTCTCGCATATAAGAATATGTATGGGGTTGTGTAACTTAGCCCCTTTGATATCTTTTTCACTTTTAGTCTCTCATCCCATTCAGTTTTTCACATTCTACCAACACAGGTTTTATATATTTTTCGTTTTCAATTCAATTTTCAATTTTTTTAATATACATCTTACTGTTCTACTCATCTTTCAGCCCACTTTCTTGGGTCTTCAGGTTCTCTCCTTGCTCCTAAATCCTTTTCTCTTTCTTATAGCACTCTTCATAACTTAGTTGGTGAATTCGAAGAAGTATAAATGTCTCTCCAAAAGGGTTCAAGCCTGTGCATGAGGGACGGACAGCTGCAGCATCGATTTTTGTTTTTCTTATATGAGGGAAGGTCCGCTTCAATATTCTTTTACTTGTGGCATATTTTCTTCCGTTTCCGAAAATTGCTAAAAACCTTCCTACTTTCTGAAATTTTTTTAGTAGTGATGATTTCTTGTTTGAAGTCAAACTCTTAATCTAAGACCATCAAAAATTAGTAATTTAACGTTCACCTCCCTCCTCGTAATTAATAGAAGTAATTAATAGAATCACTTTATATCTAAAAGTGGATTGAAACAAATTTCGAAATAATCCATGGTATGAATTCTCTTTTTAGAAATAGAATATCGTAAGGAAAGCTTTTAAAGTGCCTTCATGTTAGATTAACCGAACCTGAAGAATGTTTGAATAATTGCCTTTGACAGCTAAGGAGAGCGTCCTCCTATGTGCTTCATGTCCTAGTTATCCCATTTTTTGCTTATTTGTTTGTTTGTTTTTGTCAGCTTTTCTACATGGATTTGTCCTGTTTCTCTAGATTGATTAAGAAATACGGCACCATGTCGAGCGTGTTTTCGTCTACAAAATAAATTTTCATTTTCAGATTTTAAAATTGACAATGGCAGAAACGAATGTTTGGCTTTTTTATCCAAATTTGATTGGCTATCTTCGCATTATCTTAGCCGTTTTATCATTTGAAGCTATGAATTATGCGCCATGGCGTGCGGCAATTTGTTATTTTTTAAGCGCTATTTCTGATGCTTTTGATGGATACGCAGCTCGACTGTATAACCAGTGTTCGTTAAATTATTTCTTCTTTTTTTTTGTAAATAAACTGGATTTCTAAATGGGTTGCAATTTAGAATTAAAAATCTTTTATAATATGGTCAGCTTGTACTGAATATTCTGGCAAAATTATTGAAGCTTCTGCATACGTAAGATTTATTTATTTCGGAAAAATTACTTCTTTCCATTCCATTTTAAGCATCACGTTTTGGGGCTATGCTTGATATGTTAACGGATCGCTGCGCACTTATGGCATTGGTTATCTGTTGTGGATGCTTCTATCCGGACCACTTGTTTTATTTCCAAATGTCAGCTGTGGTTGATATTGCCTCGCATTGGCTTCATTTCCATGCTAGCGATGTGACGGGTAAATTGACTCACAAAGTACGTTTTTAGCAAAACATGAAATTATCAGCAAGCGGTGATGATGAATGTTCATGACTTCTTCGACCCCACATAGATAATCCGGACAAACTTGAAGATTTTTTATTCTTTTAATAATGAACTTCTGTTTTCAGCAGTCTTCGAATCCAGTTTTGCACTTGTACTATACATCTCGCCCATTCTTGTTTGTAATGTGTTTGGGCAATGAGACGTTCTACAGTTTGTTATACGTTAATCATTTTTGGTCAGGTCCACATGTCTATGGTTTCCATCTCATCTCACTCTTGACAACATTATTTTTTCCTCTTGCGCTGCTGAAATCAATAATTAGCTTACTGCATCTCTTTATTGCTGCACAAACATTAGTAGCCAAGGATGAAGAATTGATCAAGCGAACAAAATGATATTGGGGCGTAATAATGATAAAAAATGTCGTGTTCAGCTTAGTTACAAACTTCTCTTTTGTAAATAGCATTCTCTTAGTTATCATTATTAAATCCGCATCATTTTTAATGAGGCTTCTTACTGAAATGATTAATTTACTTCTTTTGAAATAAATTGAGGATGCAAGAAAACTGCACGAAAAGTTCCTGCTTTAAGAAGACGTAAGAAACGTTCCTTTTTTTTTATTGCAATTTGGTAGTATCGTCTTCTACTCATTATGTCAAGATATAGCCTAATAAGATCATTCGACTTGTATTTAGTGTAACTTATACTATATTGTATTTCTCCATCAACAATTACTATTTATAAGGTTTATATTGTACTGTAGGGATTCTAAGATTTTAAAAAAATGCTTTCTTAATTCATTATCTTTCGCATTCTTTCACCTTCGCTTTCGTTCAAGTTCCAGTTGACCTTCTTTTTAAAAATTGATTGTTTTTCCATAGATCCTATAAATCTCATGGTTGCCTTTCCATCGTACAGCATGCAATTTTTCTCTCTTCTTTAGCTATTATCGCTGTGTTCTTTTATCTTGTGCTGTCAAAATGTAGCTATCCTTAGTTTTTTTTTGGAAAGGTTATGCATTCCATTAATGGTAGTTGCCAGTCAATAAAGTTTTATTTTGTTTCTTATTTGAAAATTGTGAAATCGTGATCATGCACATTCTTGGTCGTACTCACACACCAACGGGTTGTTCAGAAATGCAGGGTATTTGGATTGCAGGTATAATGGAAAACTAATTATGAAGTGCTTGACACTAGATACAATACAGTTTGAAGAGCAAGATGATCGTTTAAAATAGTTTTATAATGAATACTGATTCCGAAATAAGACAGTGAGATATCACTGTGGATAGTTATCGAATTCGCGGAAGCATAATAAAATTAATTTATTCGGATATTCAAAAAGAAAATTAATTAATTTATACAGTTGAAGTATTCAACAATAATGATGTACATGATGGCATTTCTTGTAAACCTCTCTCAAAATATTTCTAGACTTGATTAATCTCTGAGTTCAGTTTAATTTAATCATTGGTAAATGAACCTAACAATTATATTACACTGGCTAAAGTGAACTGTTATCACTCTGCTACTTGAACATTGAAGCTTGTATTATTTGATTTTATTATAAAATTTCCCCTAATTTGCTTAGTATTGTTCCGCGGGTCTGCGAAACGGTGCAAACAGAAAGTATCAACCAGTGTCATTCGCTCTTTTAACTTATGCTGAATGATTATGTAAACTTCAGAATAAGACGGTTGTGCAACAATCCATCACGTATTTCAGTAACAAAAGTTGACTGAATAACTCTTTTTTAAATTTCTGTGAAAATCGAATCAGCACATATTTTGATCTCAAGTTCACACATGTTAGAACTCAAGTTGGAAGTGAAAGTGATACCTGATCAGTTGTAAAGAGCAGTTTGAATGCTTGGCTCAAGAAATCTAAAACAACTGCTATAGAAAGTGTCAACCAGTCATTTGTTCTACCTCTGTTACTTTCTAGCTGTTAGAGATGGAACTTACCAGCCTATTTCCTGAGCCAAACTTTTTACGATGATTACAACTCACACAACTAAGTTCTGAGTGCTACGATAAGGAATGTAAAATAGTGTAACGACAGCAATATTTGCAGTAAAAAACAATTTAATATCTAAAAATTTTGCAGTAAACAATTTAATATCAATTTAATATCTAAAAGAATTTGTCTTTCCAGAAACTCTCTGCTACTTTCATAAGTGTTGGATTTTTTACGGATTTATGAAATGAAATCAGTAGACTCTACCGACTAAGGGAAGGTAAATGAACAATTCCTGAATGAGAAAAGACACAACACAGCTTAATTGTACAAATAAAAGCGAACTGAGATGATAAGCGACAAATGTAATTCATTAGATCGTAAAATTATTTGAAAGATATATGCTAATTAGCCATAAGAATATATCCTTCATCCCGTCATAACGGGACATTGTTATTTCCTCCTTCTGCGAATGATTCTTTTTTTAATAAAATTTCAAAAATTACCGAACCCTTACACTTAATAGAAAGAAATGAACAAATGACAAAATCTAATCATGAATTTCTTAAATGATTTCCCAACAAAATCTAATATTCCGCAGACTCCTCAAGAAGTTGTGTGAAGAAAAGATTCCATTGATTCTAAGCACTAGGACTAGCTTTTTTTTCACACTGCATCATTGCAGAGCACGACAATCATCCACTGGTAAAAATTTTTAAAGCTAAATACTGTCGGTTATTTGCCAAATTATTCATTGTCTGTCTCCATCTTTACTGTATGTGTCGTCACCTGAAGAAATAATACCGTCCGGTAGTTTCCTAAGAATTAATTAGAACTCGAAAATTTAGGCAGGTAAATAATAAGCAATAAGAAACTAATCGTTGTATCAATGTTTACGATTTACTTCTAAATATTTAATTTTTGGATAAGAAATCGTATATTGATCAATATTCAGTTATTTTTATATTTGACATTAAGTGAGTTCTGTCCAGCAAAAGGGAAAAGTGAAACTAATTAATTACTATAATTGTAACTGTGAAGTTCAAATAGGAAGCATTTGTTGTTAAACATTGGAAAAAGTCGTCCGAAATTTGGAAATTTAAGTAAAAAAAGATTGAAAAAAATTCTATAAAATTGTGATGCAGTTGAAGTAAGTAGAAAGGATTAGTTATAAAGGTAACCTACTGCAATTATAGAATATGCTTTAACATCGTAAAAATTACTGAGCGTAAAATTTAAAACATTTTCAAACAGAATGAAAACAAAAATAAATTTTGCAAAAATTTACACAAGATTTATTTATGGTGGAGATAAACTGGAGATAATTTCCTTCTTTCTTCCCTTTCCACATGTTTCAGTGATTGATTTTAAACTACAGTGACTAGAATTCAAAAAAAAAAAATCATCTAAATCCGAAGAATGAATAAGATTGAAAATTTTTTTTTACTTAGAAGAAAAATGAACGAAATCGGCTTCTCGAGCTTGATTGGAACTGAATAAGAAATGAGGGATGTTGTTCGAAAACAAATTCACAGATCGGTAACAGTGAACAAAATAAATTTTGACTTCTGATGTTTAGAAAGAGATCAATTGGAAAGGATCTGTCCTCGAGACGAAATAAAAGAACGTCAAATCTACTTCGCTCATTTAAACATTTTCTATTTGGAACCGAACTTGTAAGTCTTTGCTTTGAAACTAAGAAACCTCGAATGCTCTGAAGTGGTTTGTTTGAATGGAATCTTCAACACGCGCAGATCATGCAAGCAACATGAAAAACCAAACATTGGCAAGCAAAAACTTGAAGAATGCAAAGGAATGCAACGAATCAAAAATTAAATTAATTAAAGATAGCAAAGTAAGAAAGCACTACTAGTCGCCTACGGGCGAGGCTGCATAGCGCGTGCAGCTGCATGCGTATTCACTGCAGTCATTTGCGAACCAATCATTACCATCGGCGGTTGCGTATTGGTTGTAGTCCCTCCTTGTATCGTGCGACCGTTTCCGTAACCCATCCTAAAACATCAATATTCAACACGTTACCTCACGTACGTACGTGGACCTAATAAATTTATCAGTTTATCAAGTGCTATGTAGTCTCACCTTGCCCAGTTAAATCGTACATCATCTGATATTATGGCCAACACATTAATATTTGTCACATTTCGACATCCGCCTGTTACCAATCTAATGTTCTGATAAGGTTTCTAGGTGAGATTTTGTGAACGGATCCATGTAAAGTGCAGAAAAAGAGTGGAACTTAAGATTCCAGAATTTCTGGAGCAATATCTGGTAAATTTGGATCAACAACAGCCGCTAATTTTGGTCACTAATCATAACCTATCGAATCGAGCACAGATTCACACAAGCATAAAACGCACAGGTTTACTGGCGCTGTGGCGCTCTGCCACATAGAGCGACTGTCCTCGGCCATCGCTATGTTTTCTTCTTTCAACTTCATTGTACCGTTCGTTCGCCTGTTATTCATCTGTAACTGAGCATTTCATCAGTTCTAACAATTCTTCCACCGGAAGTAATTTGAATATTTAGCTCCTCAGTTGTTAATTTAGTTTTAAATGTGCATTCGTGATCCAGGTATCCACCTTCTTCAGTCGCTAGTTGTAATTGTGATGCAGTCGTCATGCAGGAAAGGAAGAGAAAGAATGTATTGCTAAATCAGTTATAATTAGCATGTTCTATCTTAAGATTTTCATGAATGTTTAATAGTTAGTTATTAGGTCTCAAAATATTTAATTAGTTTGCGTTAGTTTTTTCCTGTAAGACGAAAATGGTACAATAGTTACGCTTACGAAAGGATAGTCCGTTTTACGACTCTGAAATATAAAAATAAATATGGTCATGTTAAGCCACTGTTTAAAATAATTGTTTGGACAAATCGGGATAGGATATCAAAGATTTAGGGAAATCATTGCTCAGTTCTATGAATATCATTCGAAAAAGAAAAGAAATTGGGAGGAATAGGGTTGAAAAAGATAATCATCACTTCGCCATATTCTACAGTTCCAAGCTATTAACTGCAAGCTTATGTAGTGAGACTTTTGCTAAGGCTGTCAGCATTTTTTTTGAGCAAATTATTTGGGATAAATTAAAACTTAGGATTAATTATAACTATTTGAAAGAAAAGCAATTAAAGGGAATTGTAATGGAGGAAGAAATAGATCGAACTCACAGCGATAACAGTAAATGCTATTAGCAGTATAGCCAAAATACCAATAGCTATACCACCTCCAACAATGTAAGACGACGTGCTACCTGACGTGTAACCTTCATGTATTCTCTCTACGTAGTTCTTCGAGACATATCCTGGAAGCATTATGTCAGTAATATTGTCACTAATTACTGCCAATTAATTAACAAGCAATATGCTGATTTACTTGAAACCTGGTGCCTAAAAGAATATTCTTGAAGAGTAGTTTTCGTGTCTCAGTCAACGAAATTCCGTAGAATTCACATGAAGAGCATGAAACGTACCATCAAGTGCGATCGATCGTGCGTCCACATCATTACCACCAATCTGTAAATTTTTTGCAGTAATTTGCTGTTCGAATTCCGTCGCCAACTGCTCCATATCGTCGGGTTTTGCTGATGTATATACAATACCGTCCACCACCACACTACCTTTCAAAAAGCTCACCAGGTGTGTGCCCTCATATATGTGTCCAAATATTGATCCAAATATTTCTTCCAGCTGAAAGTGTGAAACTGAATAACTACTCAAGACATTTCGAAGTACGACATAACTTCGAGAATGGGTGAACTGTGTGCATATCACGTGAGTGCCATTTCTTCTCCGGGAATGTCATCTACGTAACTATTATGTGACAGTTTCAGCAGTTCCCTAGGAGTATTCTGCTGGCTGGAGAAGAAAATGCGCCTGTCATTCATCCATAACAGACAAATTATTTTGAAATATCCACTGATATATATGACATTTTACATCTGGTAAAAGCTGATCTCGCAGTTTCTTGTATTTCCCGCTGTTCAGGTCACTGAATTCTGGAATATAATCGATGCTGGTGATGCGGAATGAGAATGGTGTTTTGTAGGTTCCTTCCTTAGCTGAAAACGGCATCAGATTCTTAGAACAGCCTTTGAAAAATGTAGAAAGGAAAAGAGAAGGAAAAAACAAGATATAACTGGAAGGATGAAAAAATAAATGCATTATGATTATTCAGTCTAAAAAAAATACTTTTAAGATCCATAAATGGCGATGAATGAATGAAAGAAACCTTCTCCCGCTTATTTTTGAAGATTGCTGAATTCAAATTATAAATTTTAAAAACTTCATTTGGCATTTTTAAATGGTGGAAAATGACACTGTTAAATCAGGCACTGAAAATATCAAAAAAGAAGTCAACTCTTTGTTAACCTTCTGGTAACTCGATGAATTATTTAGGTAACCTCTGTTTTACTAGAAAGTTTTCAGTACTTCAGGCCTAATAACAAATGCTATAGTGCTTATAGCTTCTCCTGAAGAATACTATACACTGTACGTTGCTAAGGAATACGATAAGTAATCTATTAAAGTGAAATAAGTAATAAAGGAACGGAACAGAACTGACCATCACGAGAATCAGTGACGTGCGTGTGATGAGTATGCAAGATACCATTTGAATCATCTTCATTACTTCTAGGACCTTAAAAAAAATTTATGGAACAATTAAGTGAACTGTACTCAGTCGTTAATTGAACTATTCTCCAGTTACCGTTTGATTCTGTAGCAGATTCGGGTTCAGAACCGCTCACATTTGGTTCAAGATTTGCTTCCGGTGTTCCTAATCCGCTGATCTCTGGAACAGGTTCACGTGGTGGTTCAGGTTGTACTGTTGGTCCTAGTTCTGATTTTCGCTCGTCAGTGACAGGACTCAGTGTTTGATCTGCTGCTTTGATTCCTAAAAAGCTTCACTTCTTTCTCAGCATGGCTAAACTGAAAAAAACTGAAATTTTCTCATTAATTCTATACTTTCTGCTCTTCACAGATGAGTGAAAGAAAATGCCTACTGGTTCCAAAGAAAATGAAAAGATACCTACCTGTTTGGACATGAAACGTATCATCAACCACTGAAATATCTTTTAACTCACTGCTCTCTTCGAATGAATTTCCTGTTGTGTGTAATTCCTCAATTGAAGTTTGTTTACCTGTGAAATTCACATAATTATTATTTTTTGTGCCTTGGAAGATTAAGCAGCATGGCTTATATGTTAATTATATTGCGATAATCATTATCATAAAAAAAGGTTTAACTGCTACTTTCAGTGCCAGTTTTCTTCCGCATTAAAAATCCGCTTAAGCTATATATTCTGAATAAAACATAAAATCAATTGGTCTGAAATATAAATACTTCAAAAAAATATTTGAAGTTTCCAAGTTTTACTTAAAAGACAACAATTTACTGCTGGAATAATTTACCGTTCTGATGTTCGTCAAGATTTTTATGATCTCCAGTTATACCAACCGGTATACCTGTCTGCACCTGTAATAGCCACAATGATTGTTTTATTTTTGCTTTCTAATGATTTCCTTCAGCCTAACTGTATTCCTATGATAAGTGAGGACAAAAAATATCTAAATATGAATTCTGACTGTCCGCAATGTGTTTTGCCCTAATTTCTTAAGGGTTTTCATTTGTCACTTGCCATAGCAAATAATTTTTAGAACGCATTAGAAAGGAAGAATCCTTTTCCATTTCAACTTGACTAGTTCCTTCTCCAAGTCAGATAGTACCAAGACAAAAGATGAAGCCAGTGCCAAAGACATTTTCATTCACAGTGGATATAACAAAAGATGGCCCACCTCAGGTCCGATGTTCGAGGACTGTGCTGAAGGGCTGTGTGCTGCAGCGTCAGCTTCCTGAAAGATTTTGTACTTATTTCGTGGTATAAACTAAATCGTTTTTGCTTTCCTTGGAAAAACTTCTTTTACTCGTTACTTCCACCGTAAACTAATAAAAAAATTACGAACATATTGAGAATGCCAAATATACAAAGCTAAAAATGCATTTCGAAAAAACCCGAGAATTTTGGCAGTCGAGAGGCCGGCCGTCCAAAACGACTTTATACGCTTTGTAAACTGCTTCGAAAAATTTTGGACTGTTTTCCAAATAAACACTAATGCTTAATCTATATACATAAAAACTGGAATTTCTTTAACTTTCTTCCATCTGTACTTTAGGTTAGTTCACTAAAATTCAATTTCCAAGATGCTATGAACTTTTGAGGTTTATGAAATTAGAAAGAAATAATTTTACCGCTTGACTGATTTCTTCTGTAGCTTCTGGTCCTGGTCTTTCAATTCGTGAAAAACCAGGGACACCGAAGTTTTCTTCAGAATTCTAAAAATGTTATTTGTTTCTTCGCATATTGGCACATTAAAGATTAATTTGAAAACTGCTGAAATTGCTTTCATTTAAGTTGCAGAAAGATTAAAAAATCTTAATAAAACTGTATAAAATGTATTGACATGGGATTTAAACAACTTTCAACTTTAGTCCTACTAGCCTAAACCTTTCAAAGCTAAGCCCACAAATCTGCACTTGCAAAAAAAACATTTTATCTGCAGTATTTTTGTTATTCTTTAAATCTCTTAACTTATAAATCAGATTATTACTAAAATTCAAAAGGTAAACCAATTTTTTAATTTTTTGAATTCAAAAATTCAAACTGAAATGCTTTAAATAACGAAAAATAAAATTCCTGAAGTTGTGCAAAAAAGTAAACAAATATAGAAGGTGGATAAAGAAATTCTAGAAGGTTTTTATTAGGTGAGGAAAAATTTTCAAAGAAAAAAGCAATCAAGTGTTCTGTTATTCCAGATTTTTACCACTGAAATCTAATGGATCATAATGCATTAAATATCTTTTTATTTCGTAAAGGATCATAATAAAGTCGAGTAGTGATGTTCTGAGTTCCAACTCTACAAACAACATCCAAAACTTGGGAGACTTGTAGTGTTAATTAGGTGGTTACTGAACTTGAGGAGTGATCAAGAACTGCAATATCGGGATCACCAGACCCGAGTTCTTGGTTATTTATTCACTTGTTTTTATCCGTATATCCCGGAATATCGGGATCGTTCTCTTGATCAAAAGTGTGATTCTAAAGCGAAGGCTAGATATAACTAAGTGTAAGATTCTAGAAGAAGCTTGTCGTTACCCATTATTCCATTTCCCTATGAATTAACTTTATTTCTATCGTCAAATCATTCATTTTCATGTTTGTTTGACTTTCATATGAAGTAAAATAGGATTCTGAAGAGGACTTACTTCAGTCGTAGTGCTGAAAGCAGATATGGTACTGGAATCTTGAGATGCCTTCATAAACTCTGCTTGATTAAATAATGCTTTATCACCAACAAACAGATTCTCATCTTCATGCACCTGTTCCTGTTCATTTTCAAGAGTTTCAGCAAAGTTGAATGCAGTTGTTGTTGGAAGCAACTAAAATGAACATTTCGTAGATTAGGTTAATGATTAAGAACGAAACTTTCTTGAATCTAATTGTTTCATCTTATTATTTGGATTATGACTCCACGTCTATTTAAACGAAAACTATTGATTCAACTCACATTATCAGCTCAGATGTGAGCATTTGATCTTTAAAAAACTATTCTTTAGTCATTGAAGGAAGATAGTATCGAATAAAAAGTCATACTTTAGCTAAAGTGGTAGAGAATTTCGACATTTCTGATTCCTGTTTCATTTCAACAAACGGAGTGGTTGATGGTTCTGTAGAGAAGACATCGGCTGATACGTGATGTGACGGTGAATGAACTTCTAACAAAGTTACTGTTGGGACCAATTCAACTGTTGGGATTGATTCAGTCGCTGCAACAAGTGAAAATTCAGATGAACATTTGTGAATTGTGATTTCACGCTTACCAGAGCAATGTTCACTGTGTTTCCAGAGAAGGAAAGCACTTAAAAGTTTTATTCCGAGAATCAAAGACATGTNAGCAATGTTCACTGTGTTTCCAGAGAAGGAAAGCACTTAAAAGTTTTATTCCGAAAATCCAAGACATGTTTCGATAATGGATTTTCTCTCTTGAAAAAAAAAAGAAAAAAACACTATATAATAGTTTGGCCAGGTAAATTTTCACTAGTCCCTTGCAGCTCTTTCCATGTTCCTTCTAAACTAAATGTGTGAGATACGACTCAGTGAAACAGTGGAATTTCCGGAAGAATAGAACTGTAAAATACTGACTGAAATCTATCAGAAATGTAAATGAAAAAATAAAAGTTTTTTTTTTGTGAAATATGTTGATTAAATAATACGCTTTATTTCTGATACCTGTGGTTTGTTCCGCTAACAAACTGGTATCACCTGTGGTAGCAACGAAAACGTTTGGCACTGGTTCCATAGTTGGTGCTGAAAAATGACACAAGTCTTCAAAGGTAATCAGAAATTGAAATTAATAACAAAGAAATCCACTAAAAATCGATCAAAAAATTAAATTTTTATTTAGTCCCCAAGAAAGTCATGTTTGAATTTTTGTGCTTACTGCAATTTTCAAATGATTCAACCGATTTTTTAAATTAATTTTTTCATCTGTTCCAAACATTTTCCTTGTCAATCGAGATAGTGTATTGTTTTTATGTAGACAAAAGCAGTTTCAGTAACGAACTTCCAAACACATCCGCACTATAGAGAGCAGTGTTCTTTCCTTGCTCTTCAGGTACAGCGACTTTTATTTCTTCAGTCATCTCTTGACGGAAGCTTGAAATTTCTGGCACTGTCGTAGTACCATCTGAAGTCCCGATCATGATCGTCTCATGTTCAAATTCTGGTGACGACGATGATGAAGTGGTGAATACAATGCCCACATCAACAGTGACAAAATCCTTCTCAAGCGCATCTGTCTGACCCACTTCTATTGCTTTTGAAGTATTTGCATCATCAGAATTATTCCCGAAATTATTAGCACCTGGTGAATTCAACTTTGAATCGAAATTATTCTGGATTATGTTAGTTATGTTTTCTTGAGAAGTGAATAGTGTCAAATCCTCAGTGACTGTTGTTGCAAATGGATCTGCTGCTCTAACCTGAAAGTTTCAGTGAGCATTTTTAGGTGGTAAAATTTGATGTAGAAAAGCTTCACTTTTTTTAGAATGAACTATTCTTTTTTAAAAATGCTTGTAAATTATGGTAACAAAATAATAATAGCGACAGAACTGACATTAATTTTCTTTCTAAGAAAAGGAAGGCAACTTTAACGCCTAACTAAAATTCCTGATTCCTTTTTTTTTCCACTTGTTCAAGTAATGCCAAAACAACTTCAATGCTGTAATGACGTTTGTTATTTAAATGTGTGCAGCTGACACCCATGAATATATCAAAAAGGACAATCAGTAATAAGGAGGGGAAGGAAAAATAAGAACAATCTTTTCAGTTGATCTTATGAAGCGAAATTACCGAAACTAACAATGGTAAGTTATAAAAAAAAAAAACTAGTTTCAAAAAAATTAATTACTTTAAAGATTTTAGCTCATTCTTTCTACTGATTTAGGTTGAAGTGGTTATTTAAAATATATATATATATACAACACCTGGTAAGCAAGTGTTCCTTTTTATCAGATAGAATATATCAAAAGAAAAAAATAGCTGGAACTGGAAGTATAAATTTTTAATTTAAAAGTGAAATTTAGAAAGACAGAAATTAAGTTGATAAGAAACAATAAATGTTTCTTGTCACTTGAAGTTTGTAGTCGTTCAAATTGTAGTGGTTTCAGAACACCGTACAGTATTATAACTAGTGTCAAGTAATCCTCAGCCTGCAATTGGTACCTCTGGAGGCAACGTGTCGTCCATACTTTCATCAGTTTTATCATCGGTCCTTCTTGTTGATTTGAGCATCAAATCCACCTGTGGTACTTCTATTCCCTCCAGAGTTGATATTTCTTTTACTTCATCTTTGTCTGTCCTGTAAACAAAAAATATTATTAATTTAGGGAAGTAAGATGAAAGTGACAAATGAATTCGAGTTCAGTTGCAAGCAAGTAGAATGGATTTTTAAACGAGTAATATCATGTTACTCATTTCATAACCTCTTTTAAATATTTTAAGAAAAAGATTCATATCACCTTCTACTCTTCTAAGTCGCTAATCAAAAATTATTGCTTTCTAGAAAAAAAGGATTAAGTTTTATATTTTCTCTAGTTTCATACTCATCATACCTTCGTTTCTTTTTATCTACTAATCCTTAAATGATGTTCTCGAAAAATAGACCTCTGACAAATGGTACAAGGAAGGTCAGTTGTGACGGCATTTTTAATTATGAGCGATAATTAATGTGACATTTGAAATAAATTATTGCACGACGAAGATTTTCTGGAGATTAAACTATGTAAAAAAAAAAAAATATGCGAAAGTGAAATTTTTTCTTTGCTTTCTTTTTTGGACAAGGAAGTAAAAAAAGGAGAGACGAATCATAGACGGGAAGAATACATAAATGTTCAGTATCATTCCGTCTTCTTTCGAGCGTTCAGAAATATTTTTGAAAAATTTGCACTAAATTAATTTTACTAATTATTAAAAAAACCTTTTGACGTTCAGAAATGAACGGATTAATATTTAAACAGAATTTTCAATCTGTACCTTCGTAAAAATCTTTTAATTTTAATCTCAATACTGGTATATTTATGTGTTGCTATTTGTCTTTTCAAAATTTCGGAATTAGTAGCGAATGGAAAAGGACAAGTTATATTCTATGATTGATTTGTTGCACAACAACTAACGAGTTCAAGAGAGCCGCGAAAGGAGAAGCATATAAGATCCAATTTGATCTTGATTTCCCTGTTAGACCATATCACTTTAATGGAGTTGGGGCTCACAGTTCCTACTGAATGATAGGAACTCTTAACCGAATTTGAACAAGTTGGAGAATCGAAATTTAAAGATAATGCTCTGAAGGTATTTATGGATTTTTGGTTCCAAACATTCTAGAATTGACTTTTCTCACATAAAGCAGTGATTCTTGTGACTAATACCAGTAGCTATGGAAGCAATTCTAAAACACAATTTCTTCATCAAGAATACGAAAACCACTGAAAAAAAAAGTAATTTCAGTCGGAATATTACCTTCAGTGAAATCAATGATCCACTTCACAGTGCATTATCACCCATTGAAATTTTTAAGAAATCTAGTAACACGTAGTTCGAGAAAATTGAATAGCTGCATCCTACATTGTTAATTGTAAAGTAAGAAACTCCCATCGTATTTCGTTTTTATGTTTTATGCAAATTCTTCTAATGAAGAGTAGTAAGATAAGAAAATAAAACAAATTAGAGCTTCTTCTTTGAAGTTGCGTTTACACTTTTAAATTTACGAATAGTGAAACAGACTGATGGCAGTGAGAGGGTTGGTACAAGGAGAAAGACAGTATCCATGATACCCTTGGCCAAGCTTTTTTATCAGAAAAGGGAATTAGTCCTAAGGTAGAAATGTCGTGAAAATATGAATAGCAAATAAGAAAGGAACAATCATTAAGAAATATCCGAATAACTAAATCTTTAAATCTTGCAAATTAAGAAGTTTTAGCAGAAGCATAAAAATGGTCGAAGAATGTTAAGCATACTTTGGCTGCGTACTATTTTGTTGATCAGGATATTCAAACTCCTCATCGATCTCTGAAGTTATGGTCGCGGTTGCACCGCGATCGGTTTCAGTAGTAAATGGCAATGTAAGTAATGGAAATTTTTGTTCAGGATTCGTGAGATCCGCAGCACCTAGCTCTCGAGCTCTCTTAATTTCAGGAAATGGAAATGTTCTTTCACGCAACATAACAGTTTCTGATGGCAGTAAACTTTTGTCAAACGATGGTCGATTGGTTTCTGATTCGAAACTGGATTTTAGTTGTACAGGTAGCAACGACGATTGTGGTAATGACGGTAGTGAAGTTGCTCTTTCTGTATCATTCCCAGATTCAACACTTTGTGTAATAGCTGAAATGTTTGACAAAAAAGTCATTTCCTTTACCTTCTGACTTATACTTAAAAAAATTTCATTCATTATAAGAAACGTTTTTCAATAAATCCAAGTTCGCTAGCAAAATATTTTCTGTGACGTCAGAGCTAAAAAGTGAAGAAAAAAAAAAACAATTTAAAAAGATTAACTGGAACATGACTGGTGAAGCGTTTTTTGTTTTACTATGGTGAGGAAAAAAGAATGGCTTACTTGAAAGCAAGAAAGCAAATAAATAAATCAGAATTTCACTTCGCATTCTCTTTCAATTCAGCCTCCCTTCCGAACTTCTTACCGTTCGATGATGCACTCAGTGCTTTCTGTTTGCGAATTTTCGATTTCAGAATCCTGAAATGTGAAGTTATGATGTATTCTTAGATGGCGAACAACCTAATTAAAGTTTTGCAGGTGAACACGCACTGAAAATGCCCGCTAAGAAATAGATGACCAAAATACGACGTAACAACTGACTTTCAGTTGCCACTTCTAATCAAAGACAGAAAAGTCATATGAAAATCAAAGAGGAAGTTTAGGAAAAAAAAGAAAAAGAATACATTATCCTTTCTGTTGCTATGAATTTTTATTTTACCATTGAAATAGTTTTTTACTTTTAGCCTTTCACAACTAAATTTATATTAACGGAATTGGAAACTTCTCAAATTCTTTTAAAATGGCCGAATAATGAATTTTTATTTCTATATGCCAGTTGTTAAGCAACGAGAAAAAGTGATAGAGGTATTCTAGATTAAGTCTGTGAACCTTATCAAAATTAAATTTTAATTTTACGAGTTGAATTTTGTAACGATTAAAATGGAAAGTATGGATGGGCATATGTGGGACGAAATTTTTTGAGAAATTTAAGGAGAGACATGTTAGGATTTAGCTATTGTCTATTAATTTCCCTATTTCTAATAAGAATATGATATCTTTGTAGTACTAGTTGGAGAATGAGCCATTTCGAATATTCAACAAGAAAAATGCATCGTTCACTGCTTGTTGCTGGATGCGATGAAGAAAAAGCTTATTTTATGTCTTTGAGAGTAGAGGAGTGGAACATAGCTTCTAATTAATTTCATGCTCAAACAAGTTTTCATATGTAAACAAAGGAAATTTATTAATTTTTTCAAAGTTTCAATTTAGTTTTGGATGGTAATTTATCACCAGTAAAATAAATGTTTCGTGACTAATGCAAATAATCAACCAGTTGAGAACAAACGTGGGACACTTCCAAAGCAAAGATTTGATTACCTTACTTTTTAAGAATATTTTATTAGCTAGCATATATTATTCAAAAATCCACCGATAGTGAGACGATACTATGCTTATCACTACTTAAGTGAAAATTTGTGTTTATATTGCGTCTAAAAGCTGATGCCAATAATACTGACATTTCGCAATCCACAAAGTCAGTAACAAATACCAGTGTTATCGAAGTAGCTCTCGATATGCACATACACCTTACCACTTTGCTAGGACAAAAATCCGTTTTACAGGAGTAGACGATTAATTGGAAGCAGGACAATTCGTCCTTTCACTGTAATGATTTTATAACTGTTTTAACGCCTGTGAAAGAGCACCGTCGGGGAGTACATTTGAGAGAGGACAGTAACGTTTGGAATGGGTTAATTTTTGAAAGGAATTTGAAAATTTTGGATTTCATTACTAAAATACAGTGCAAAAACCAGTTTGGCATAGGGTTGTGAGGTGAGATAGGAAATAAAACGACCTTCCTCTTATGATACCAATACAACATTGAAAAAATGTTTCCACCCAGCTGCTGAACACTATATTACATTCATTTTGAAATTGCCAACTGAAATCCGACTGAAACAAATCCTCATCCATCACTTATTCACTAATTAACCAGAAAAATTATTGAACTGATTTACTTAATTAAAATAGGGGCTGTTGTATGCTATAGACATTTGTATGCTATAAGACTCCTTTATATTTATTGTATTTTAAACTTTTTTCTTTGCTTTTAACCGCTTCCAATTATAATGAAGAAATATTTAAAATAAAAAATTAGGGAACTTCCTTGATATGGCATGCTTCTGATTTTATATAAACCGCGGTTTTCAAATTATCAAATTCTAAATAATATTTTCAGGAAAGCTGAAAATTTTCTTTTCGAGTTTTTGAGTTAAAAAAATAACGGGCTGCTTAAATTTTTTGAAGTAATATTAATTGCAAAATTTCGGATACCTAATAAAAATCCACAAAATAATTTCGTAAACTGAACACAAACTCCTGTGAAATGAGGTACCTTACTTCGAAATGTTAGCTACAAAAAAAAGAGAATTGATGATTCTGCTTTTAAAAATTGAGGTAATAAAAATCTTCAATAATGGTACTGCAACTTAAATAGAGTGGAGCAAACAATTCTTATAGGAAATATGAAATGCCGCATCAAGATTATGAACATAAACTTAAAATTCAACATGAAAATTGTGAAAATGAAAAAGCAAGATAAGTTGAAAGAGTTAGTAGGAGTGCGTGATCGTTCATCAACATCATTACTCTTTTCGAGGATCAACTGGTTGTTCCGATGTACGAGTAGTGTGAAAGAACCTAAAAAAGAATTTCTATTTTGTATTTGCTTTTTAAAGAAAGCCTTTTTTATATATATATGTTATAAGCAGTTAGAAAAGATGGAAAATAACTAAAAAATAAATAATTTCATAAGCAACTAAATAAATTAACTAAGCAAATAAGTCAATTAATTGAAGTTTCAATACAACTATTGTCATTGATCTTGTAACTTTTGTACAAAATCGTCAACTTCTTGCTAAATTTTATACGATTCTAGACAAATTTTTTTTGCAAAGAAATGGTGCTATATTTATTTCGAATTACCTTTCTTTTGAGTTGAAAAAATAAAATATTAAGTTTAATAAAGTATCAACATTTGCATTGCCAGGATTGAAGCTATGTTAACTATTATCGTTTTGCGCTGGAGATGCATTGATAATGAAAGAGAAAAACAAAGAACAAATATTCTAGAAAGTGATCCATAATGTATGGTTCATGCTACCGAAATTAAGGTAAAATTAATTTATGGTACCGTCGGAAAACAAAGCAAATTGTTAGACATGTTTAGGTAGACCTAGCTTATATTTCAGTTTAATTACTCAAACTGGCATTGCTGACTTTAATATGACATAAGTTTGTTAAACTCTAGAGAAAAAGCACCTCTTCATTTTGTTGTGATAATGATGAATGATGACTGGTGAAAATCAACTGATTAAGTTTAATTGATAACGAACGATTAATTTAATGTGATCATATCAACCAATTCTGTTTCATCACTGAAATTTAAAAAAAGAAAAAAAATAGAGTTGACGACTGCTTTATTTTCTTTGTCTGAAGTGTTGAAGTTTGAAATCCATTTTGAACTTAGAGCAAAGGAAAGGATTAATACACAGTTTGGTGCTATAAAGAGGTTGAAAACTTATTACTGCAGAACTGCGAAGTTTCATTGGATAAGCTTTATTTAAATATGATATTCTTCTCTGAAATTTAAATATAATAAGCTTTATTTAAATATGATATTCTTCTCTGAAATTTAGATAGAATATTGTTATTTCGGCTAAAAATGGAATTAGTATGTGAAAAAATTAAAGTTACAAAAAAATTACATGCTGGCAAACAGCTGAGGTATTTAAATAATGTATGAGGATGTGAGGACAAATATGTTGATAGTACTCATACAAAAGATCATAAGAGTAAACAGCTTAGAAATCAAAAAAGAAAAATTATTGCCCGAAGACAATACAATTTTTATTTCAATGACGGAGTTAAATAAAATGTTTGAGACAATTAGCTTTCTATACTTCGACAGTTTTGACTCTTTCACAATCTTAACTACAAAATAAATAAATACACAGATACTCGAGCAGTAAAACTTAGTATTTAACTACAAGAAAAAATTTATAAAAAATTGTGGAATCAATGAAAATATTTCTCAAGTAGATGAGGGCCATAAAGAAAAACAGAATCTAGTAGGAGTTTAGCCAAAGATGGAAGCTGGAATGAGTGGATAGTCATTATCTATCACAAATTTGCAGGTCGCAAGTCGGCTATAACAAATTAAGTTGATAAACAACTTTCATTCTTGTAAAATGGAAAATTCTGAATCTCTCGTTTTCTTGACGAATAATAATATCGAATATTCATATTCAAATAAATTTATAAGCACGAGAAGAAAGCGCTTTTTTTTTTAAAAAATAAAATTTTTATCACTGCTAAAAGTGCGGCAACTGCGATTTAACAGCTTGGTAAGATAAATTTAATAATTAATGGTAATTTCGGCAATAATTTAATTCACTCGAAAATCTCTGTCACTTTATTTCATTTTTAATTTTCCTTTCATCGTCTTTGACTGAGTTCTTTGGTTTATCACGCTGATTTTAACATGCTACTTTTTCCTAATTATTTTTAAACGGTGTTTTTATAGCAAAAAAAAAAATACTGCAATGTTGAGAGAAAAACATGAAATGGAATAGTTTAAATAATTCAAGTGAAAATAATGCAGCCTTTCAGGCGAAATAGAAACTAGAAATGACGATGAGAAATAAGTGAAAAAGAAATGAACTGAAACTTTAAGGGAAAATTAAATTCATAACTGGATTAAAATAGATAAAAGTATGTACCGCACAAGATTGATATCTTTCAGGTACTGTTCCTGATAAACCGACTGAACTATTTCATTGAATTTTAAACGAAAATGAAAAGAAGAACAAATAAAAAACTTTTCCTATGATTTGAAAGGTGATGATAGAGATGTGGAAAAAAGTGAGAATATAAACAGTGGGAAGGATTGAGGTACATTACAGAATTTGACGAGTATTGCTATGATACAAATAAAAATGCCGCACTTTCATTTTTACCAGCTTAATTCTCCCTAATGATCAACGAATGTTTTGCAATGAAGTAGTCTGAACTTGAACAAAAGTGATTTGAAGTAGTGACATCTAATTCTGCGTGAATCAATCGAGATTGTTCATGATAAAATGGCTAAAGGAGTAGGTGTAATTTCGAGAACCAAATAAGTAGAAAGAGCACATACTGCTGGTTTTTCTGACCAACATTGAAGAAACTATGAAAAGTGGTTTAAATGTGATAGGAGCACAAAACACGATTTCGTGAAATCCTTTTCTCATACTACACCTTTTCTTGATAAAAGGAAGATTTTATCGCCGTTTTGAATCATTGGAATGATGATCCACTGATTGGAAGCGTAGCGAGAGAATACGAGAGATCTCTGCCGAACAGGGAATTTTCAAGAACAGATGGAAATTCTAAACTTATCGCACTCAGACCGAGAAAAGAATAAAGTACATGAAGCTTAGCGAAACAAACGGGCCAAAGTGTTTGCCTTTTCTGATGGTGACAATACCAGTAGCGAGGACATTTGGTTAAAACCGGTTAAAAATTCACTGCATGATCCTTTCTATAAAGCGGATATTAACTGATGTAAGTGCAGTGTCATCGAGCGGTACGTTAAACGAATCTCAAAAAAAATGCCATTGGATTGATTTTCTCGGATAGAAGAACTTGAAATTGACTTATAATAGGAATAAAATATGTACCTCAAACAAGTTTGAATTGGCCACTGCTAACTAGAATCCTGTCGAAATCAAATATACAAATAAATTGCAAATTTTTGCAATAGCCTGCTGAATTCTCGTAAATCTCGTCACTTATAAGGAATGCAGTGGTTCGCTACCTCTTAACGTTATTATTTCTCTTAATTAAAAATAGTCATCTCAAATTAACTCTCTGCAATAAAATTACGATAACAACCTATTTCTTGGTCAAGCTCTCGAACTTGGGGATAACTCCACAGAAGACGAGACCATCTATCAAGTTTAGCAATAAATAATTAAATCTATGTTAGTAGTCATATGTCAGGCAGTCAAATAATTTTCATTGATTTGAGCAATACCTTATAAAGGTGGCTTTTATAACTGCATTAAGAAACCCTCGTCATATTAATAAAGAATGAATTTATGGCAGCATCGCTTTTGTTTATTTTCCCCCTCACTGTAAAGATGGACAGAAAGAAAAGGGTAAAAAAGATAGAGGAAGAATTTCGTCTTTAATGATACGAGTGAAAACGAGGAGGACCTGAAGGTCGCTTCATTCAAGTGACAGAATTAAAATTTTTTTCTCCGCAGTTTCCACGGCTGATTCGCGTTGAATCATTGTTAGCTAAACAATTGTCTACCATTAAAGAAGAAAAATTTTTTTTATAGCAAAATGAAGAAGCACAAGTCTCCAGTTGATCAGCAAGAAATTCCACAGGTATCAGGGAACAACGTGATTCAGATGGGTCATCATGAGGAGAAGTCATTAAGCAAAGGTACAGACTGATAAGTAGAAAATTAGGGGGAAATGATGGTCGTCGAGTAATGGAGGTGGGAATCGAGGATGGTATTTTCAAGGACACATGTTCACACAACGTTTATAAGCTGATTGAAAAATACTATTTACTTCTGCACGGCGATTCCGAAACGAAGCAAACTTCCCGCATATTCCTCCTGTTATAATCTCAGACACTGCTATACCTTCTTCCGGTCTTACTTTTGCTCTTAGTCTTCGTAAAAGGTGACTATTCCAAGTACATATGCAGAAGCTCCTTTCTCACAACAGACTTCTATCCTGAATCAGTCGAGACCAATCGGAAGAGTGTTCGAGACTTTATGCCGATGGGATGTGATAGCTCAGAACCAGTGACTTTTCGGTTGACTTAATAATAAAAGATGTATAAATGAGCTTATATTGCTTTCACATAACTCAGCCTAGAATCTATTCACAATTCATCCAGTTTAATTACTGGCTGTTGTGACAGTAATTAAACTACTTGTTAAATGTGATCTCAACGTCGTTAAGGTTTAGCTTTACGTGAGATCATATTTAATTTTGCAGAATGATTGCAAACATATTAATTGTTACGAGACGATTTACGCAAGGCAGGAATGTTATGAGTATCAAGTTAAGTTCTTTCTTTTAACGCCTAATTGTTTTTTCAAAGGTATTTTACATTTCTGGAAAGTTATAAAAGTCTAAAAAGAATAAGAAATTAAATAAGAAAAAAATAAGGAAAAAATGAAATTCTAAAAGAAGTTTTATTCTGTATTTCATTAATTTGATCTCCATATGCTTTTACAATTACTGTTTATTTCTAGCAACTGGTTCACTTAATTACGAAAAGAATTCTCGTAAAAAAAATGCCTGATCAGTGGCCGTTTATTCATTGGAATAACAATATTTCAGTGAATAACATTTAGTTTTCTTTCATTCTGCTGGACTTTTCTAAAGTTTTATTTCCAATTAGCAGTGAACAAATGATTCAGAAAACAAACCTGTGTTTCAGCAGAGTAATGTGCAAGTAAATACGCAAGAAGTGTACGACACACCATGCGACAACTGTGTTCTATTTCGGAACAATTCAAAATTTTCAATATGAAAAAAACGAAACTGTCAAACTTTCCCTCCAAGAAATTTTAAAACCATTGGAATATTAAATAAGTGCAAGCAGGAAATGAGTAGCAGAAGTTAGTTAAATGGCTGAGAAATCATCTCATAAAGGAATGTAGTACAGTCTCATCTCCCCATCTATCCGAGTATGTCAGCTGTTAAATTTCATATAGCTCAGGCTACCACCAGGTCAAAGGCTACTATTACCATCAACACTATGAGTATTAACAATTAAGTGCTTTTCAAATCAATTAAATTGTTTTTGCTGTAAATCGTTGTAAGGACGGATTGTTTAATTATCTTCGTCATTAGTACTAAAATGGAAATGTTTTTAATGATAATAATTAAATTAGTTGTTAATGAAGCAATCATTTGTGCCAAGTGTTAGATTCAAGTCTTAAGAGAAGACGTTACCTTTCCTTTTCAGTTTGGTTGAACAATTTGCTTCGTGGATTCAATACGGAAAAATGAGACACCTGCTACTAGCGACACCTGTTATCAGTAATTCTTTATAAAATAAATGACACTTTTATCGTCCAGCAGTAAAACAGTAGCTCTACTCCATGTCTTCTTGGTTTACTGACTTGAATATTAAACAGTTATTCTCAAAAATACTTCGAATAAGCTTGGAATCATTTCAGATTTAAGGAACTCAAAATATTTCATCTTTTCTCTCAAAATGTATTTTTGCGTCCTTATTTAAATAATGATAAAAGGAATGGATCTTTTTAATATTTTATCTTGTGAAAGTATTTTTGATATCAACTGATTTTTCTCAATTTTGCGAAAGTTTAAAACTAACTGCTGCTTAAATATCCAAGTTAAATTTATTTAAAAATCAATTAAATTATTTCAATTTTGTCAGAAAATCTTCCAAATTGCAATATCAGGAAAAAAACATAGCTCTTCCATACCTGATGAGGGTCATTTGCATAACCTCTTCTGAAATTATCCAGCTGATTAGCTAAAATAACAGAAACTTGATATAAAGGTTTCTGGCGGGTGAATTTTTTAATTATGTACAGCAAGTACGTATTTGACACATGACAAGTGAAAATTTGCATGTCAATGGCAAATTGCAAAATGTAAAAAAACAAAAAAAGTTTTGGGAATGCCGAAGTAGTAACCTGGAAAAATAAATGACTTAAAAAAAAACCTCTGATTCGAAACTGGAATGAATGCGTGTCTCACTGAATACTGGTTCCATTAACAGAGATCAAGAAGCAGTGATTCCATGACAATGCAGCTTTGTTTTCCCGAATTAAACTCTCTTGGTACAAAGGTTACCGTACTGAACTGATCACGTGAGAAGGTGAAGTCCAAAAATCGTCTTAGAAAAGTGTATCTGTGGAAAATTCCTTCCTATGGGATTCAGAGACAATATGTAAAAAAGACAGCAGAATGAAGCAGGAGAAGCAAATAATATGCATTTCATAAACAGAAAGAAAAAAATAAAACGAATTGAGTGTAAAATAATAAAATTATTTTTTTTTATCTGAATTACAGATTCATAGCTGCATAAAAATTGCTGAAGTCATTAACTGATAACTAGAAAACAGTTAACGAATAGGTGTATGAAGCATTTTACAACCTGAAACTCTACAGGGAAAAAGAATTTGGACATACAAGCAGTTTTCGAGAAATTTGAACCAAACAGTATTTGAACCATCAGATAACAATATGTATCATCAGAGTTCTTAAAAACAATAACACTAACAGATAATAAACGTTATCAAAGAAAATTCCTCTCAGCTGGTAGAAATTATATCGCAGCTGCATGATTTTGACCTTTTTTCTGAATGAACCAACTTCACTCCTGACAGTGATTTTACTTATGCTTACTCAACTCTGTGATTCTGACACGAGAGTTCGAAGGAATGGAAACTTCCTAGCAATCAATTCTTCTTGCTACAGAAGAATTCTGATATTACTGTTCCAGAACAAACTAAAATCACATTCGAACAATGAAACAGGAGCTAGTTCCAAGAGCTCGAAGCTCCATAGAAGAAGGTGTGAGACATAACGTCAGAAGCAAGTTGCCATAACTAGCTGCTTCGAAGCATTTATAGTGCACTGACATGAACTAACTTGTTAGAACTGGCTTTGTAAATTGTTAAAAAATTGAAAAGAATGAACAAGATGTAAAAGACAACAAACAACAACGCAATAATGTTTGCTAAAGGTGATAAATAGGTAGACCTTCTCGAAACTGTGGCCCTTCTGTGTTGCAAAATTAGCAACACGATTTGCACAAACATTTCAGAAGTATCTTTACTTCGTTCTTCTTAGAAGCCAGTTGCATTTGCAACACATCTCAAACAATTTTTGGTGCTGGAAGACTGTTAATTGCACTGTGACTCGAAGTGCGCAATTATTGAAAGATACAGACGGCTACTGAAATTTACTTCCTTTAAATTTCAATTTCATACTTTCATCTGAAGAGAACTGTGATGGTAAGTGTGCTTAAAATGAAAGTTGTGGGAAGATATTCTTTTATGTCATTTTCATATCTTGTTCATGCACGGTGACTGACACTTCTGAAGAAAATGCAACATTTAAAATGTTTGTTTTTTTAGAGAGAGAGAATTTCTGTATGAAAAGTGAATGAGAGGTTGAGAAGCAAAGGAATGTGATGAATTAGTGCAATTAATCAAGTTAATCATTTATAATGGAATCCAGAAAATATAACTCTGAATCAAATGAAAAAAGAGAGACATGAGAGAGCTCAGAGAGAAAAGAGACAAAGGAGCGAAGAGGTCATCTTTGTTTTACGACAATCAGTCCTTCCTTGGCTACTCTCATCAGTCAACAGTCATGCTGAAAATGACCGGAGCAGTCGCACTTCCAAACTTCACTTGCTTGGAATGTTGAAATGTATACAAGTCTCAGATCACCCTTCTTACTAATGGATTTCGAATTAGACACATTCAAGTAAAATGAAGTGATAATTCTAGCAATGAAATTTAGCACTCGGTGAATGTATTTTGTGGTTTTCTAAGGAGGGCGAATGCCTAACGTTTTATTTTCGCATAAAAACCGATCAAAACAAAAATTCCTTCGTTTTTTTTTTTTTTGTTTTACAAAAGATATGTTAATGTTGCCATGTTAATATCAGTCGTAGAATTAATGAAAGAGACTTGTTGTACCTATTTCAGAGTGAAATTGTTATGAAAAATAACTACCAAAAATTTTTTCAAAACAGAACGATTCACACAGAAATAATCAACAAGTTCGATATACAGCAGCATCTGAACAAATATTCTGCAGCTATATGGAGGAATTTTTGATGCTTAAATGATTGAAAATACTTGGAGGAAGGGTGAAATATTTAGTAATGGAATAATAAATTAAAAATATCGAATAAGCAGTAGTCAAAACCGAAATTTTTTCGAAAATTTTAATTTGGAAAGGAGAATTTCTTTTCCTAGTGATTAGATAATGAAAATTGAGAGTCGCTCAATAGTCAGGAACCGAATGGATCAGTTCTGGGTAAAGTATCCCAAAGTTAACCACCGAGATATACGGGAAAATGTTGTAGGATAACATAGCCAAACAAAGTAATTATCGTGATGGAAGATAATGATGAGTCACTCAAATCATTGTCATTAACTTCCTTCCTACAAATAACAACTGGTTTCAGTGTCCTTCCAGATTCAGTGGAGAATGGATGCACAAAGCAAGCAAAACATCATCTTTTTCAAAGGGTGGCATTTATTATTATCGTCACTGCCTCTGCAACTTATTAAATTTAAATGCTAATAATGTCATCTGTTCTCGTTTCTGGACAGAGATTAAAGCAACTGAAAGAAGTGGAACAAAATTAATTCTAATTTTAATGATAGCTAACTTTTGTCAATATTCGGCATTTAATAATGAATGATGAAGAGCTTAATTGTTGCTAGGTACGAGAGATCGGCGATTCAGAGGTTTGTGGCACGTATCATCATACTGAGATCAGTTTATCAGAAACACACCCATGCCTACAATCATACATGTCATCTGGAGAGGTTGCAGAAGTAATTTAGTTCGGATTTCGAGCGCTCCAAATAAATTGGAAAGTCAGCTATGAACAGAAACTTACCTGACAACAAAGTTTGTGGATCAGCCGCTAGCCTCTGCTCACATATCAAAAAGAAATCATTTCCTAAATCACTGAGACTTTATAACTATTTCCCATTAATAGACTAATCGCTTTCAAAGCGCTATGTTTATCATAAAAACGATATCTATTCTTTCGCCTAATCTACTGCTTGACAGCTAGTTGACAAGAAGCAAGCACCTTGTCAATTAGGGGAAAACGAATTGAGGACTCGTTCCTTGTCAGGCGATTTTTCTGATCAGATGTGATCAGTCCTCCGTTTCATTCGGAAAAGTGAGTTCCTTTCCGCTTTTTCTTTTGTTTCTAAAAGATATTATATATTCCGTACAAATCACTAATGATTTCCAATCAAAATGGAGAAGATCGGAGATTTAGCCATCACAGAAATTTTAGCACTAAAATTTTGTTTCAAGCACCATCGATAGAGAAAAAGAGTAGTTCTGCGGAAAAAATGAATTCGTCTGATTAGATATCAGTCATCTCTTGTTCCTTCAGTGTTCGCTTCGTTAAGAATGGAAATGAAATGCACTAACAGCACTTTTAAGCGAATGCGATTGATGTAGAAGAGAAGTCTTTGGCTGTGGAATTTTGTTAGCAACAACTGAATATGAGTGCAAAATGAAAGGAGAAGACAATAGATTTGCTCTTTCATAACGATTTGTTGCTAAATTTGATATCAAAATAAAAAATTGACTTCTTTGACACTGAAGATTGTGGAAATGATTAGACAGTTGCGGAATGCTAAATTACTCGAATGATTAGAGAAATGTGGATGGTGAAGGAATTAGCACCTGGCACTGTAATAAGCATTGCACTGATAGTATTTTAATGACATTTTGAGTAACGAAAAATAAATCATGAAAAAAGCAAATAAATTGAGCTTGAAAGAAATTGAAAATACCAAAACTGTGTTTCAAGCTGCCCTTCTCGTATAATTGAAAATGGTGTAGACACCTTTCTGGCAATACATTTCATCCTTTGCGTATTTCCGTCCCTATGACGATTTCTCTTCGTTCAACTGTTAACTTTTAAATCAGGTGAATTAACGAATTTGAACGAGTTATATGCCTTATGAATCTGAGAAGAAGCAACAAAACTACTTGAAGCAGAATGTCCAACTGAGCAAAGTAAAGAGAGTAGGCTTGAAAATCTCCTCTTCTATTTCTGGGCCATATTAGACTTGAAGTGTACACTTCTTCTCACCAATTAATCATACTATGTATTCATTATTATATTCGGATTTCAAGTGTTGTTCCATCAGGCTTCTTGTTTGCTTCAGTTGATAAATAATTAGAAAACAAGAGTTGAGGAGGAGGACAAGAATCAGTGACACGATATTAACGAAAGGGGTGATTGATAACAAATAGCACACGGAAAATTTCAGTATTGATTTTGCTGTCAATTCGAAGTTAGAAGATGAAAAAAGTATAAGGGTACAGATCTGTAATAGATTTACGGGTCCGTGATTCATTTTTCAAATAATTCAAAAAATAGGCTGAATTAACTTGAAAGACAGAGAACTTAAACTAAACAAACGTAACAATTATCAATAAGTCCCAGCTTGAGAATTAACCAAACCAAAATTAATTGTGACGAATAACTAAAGCACTTGACAGAGGTCATTACCAGACAGGCCTACTTCTAGTAAACAATCAAAGGCTTCTTCATTATGAGACTGCACCGGGATAGAATAATTTCTGCTGAGAGTTAGAAATTGGATAAAATAAAGTTGACTGTGAGTCATCCTTCGTCATTTACAGGAAGTCTAATTAAAAAAAGTTNGTCTAATTAAAGTTTACCATGCAAATGAGAATTTCATGACCACTTCTATCTAAAGCAATTGCATAGCCGGGTACTGTTCGCTGTTCGAAAATTCTCCCTTTCCGATTTTTTTTTTGAAATAGTTACTTCTCTACAGCCTAGAGCGCTAAACACTTCAGTACCTGATAGCGTGATGATATGCATCTGTGTGATAATTCTCACTACAGTTTTCTTTCTTTCAGATATGAAAACGATTTACTGAAATCAGTGCAGCGATTTAAGATTTTCGAAACTACAGGAATTTATTGTGAAGACTGGAGTTGGAAAAATCAGTGACATCGTTTAGAAATGCAAGTTGAGAAATTTGAAAAAAGTGGTGCTCTACACGAGGTTTCGGATATTTGCATATCACGCTATGGGAACAACGGTGACAACTGAGGGAAAAGTGAAAAATGACCCTGAAATGAATAGAATCCACTGCACTGAAGGAAAAATAAATGAATGAGAACTCAGTTTGTAATGTCTTCGGATTTATGTGAAAGTGAAGCTGTGATAAGCTCGTCGTATCTGTAACTTACAGAACAGATTCTGCAGGACGAACGCGTCACTTGATTTTGATTCAGATTCGCAATGTTAATGCCAAATCATTTCCTTAATCTTCCACACTGTTGATGAAATAACTATATTGTTGAAGTATTGGATTGTAAGGGATTTCACTCTCAAGTGAAAATTGTAAACTGTGGAAGTTTACACACACTCTTGTCATGGCGCATTGTAAGAGATTGCAGAAGAAAGTTCAATGATTTACTTGTGAATGACAATTATTTATCATTTTCTTGGTGACTACTTGTCAGTTTCCAAACTGATACCTTTTAAAGATCAACATATTTTTAAATTCGCCACATAATCATAATAAATAGGATGGAGCGAAGTTAATAAATATATTTATGTAGTTGAATTATCGAAGCGATAAACAATTTAAGCCGTATATTATCAAAACGATGAACAATTTAAATTAGGTGTATTAATGAACAAGCATAATCAAGAATTGGTATTCCAGTTTTCTATTTCTCTCTTAATATCTAACAGTGAATAACGTAACATACAAGTTTATTGAAACAGTTTCGTCATATAACGACTATTCTTTGATGAGTAACGGTAATTAATTTAAGTCTCTTTCGCATTATAAGCGCCAAGCACTGAAAAGCTTCGTTTTATCCAAGTTAATATTGAAAGAAAATGATTCCTATCAGCGATTAGCTACTTGAAAGTTTCATATTTTTACCGAACACCTGAACATTTTCAAAAGTACACAATTTAAAAAGAGTACTTTCAACATTTGTTACAAGTACGTGCACAGTAATCTTGCACGAAACGTAAGTAAAAGGCGCAAAAGTCGCGACTTCTTAATAATTGGCAGTGTGGATGGCGATCCGTGCAATACCGCATTTTCTGGCGTGTTAAATCTGAAAAGGAACAGCTTTTAATCTTTCCTTCCAGAAGCTGATTCATTTATGTTGTATACAAACATTCAAAAATATTACTTCCAGAGGTGGTAGGCATAATAACCTCTGTTGGAGTGAGCATTCCAAAAGGAGTTAGCGAACTGTTTGAATAAGTTGACAATGATGTCGATGGTAAGGTTGAAAGTGCTGAAAGATTTAGCTTAATTCGGAATTCTTGACTGTTTGCACTGTTCTTATTGTTCAAGGTAACAGCAATGTTTGTAGTCGTGTTACGACTTGTTGATGTGGGAGCAACAGTTAGGTTCCTTATAGTAGTAGAAAATTGTCCCTCCGTGGTGACTGTTGATTCCATTTCTTCGCTTTCTTTTTCATTTTCCTTGTTTCCTGGTGTCGATGTTCCTGCAGTGTGCTGTTTATTTACCTGGTAACGTTACAGACAAATCAGATTTTCGTTATCGTCCTCGCTTTAAATTACTTATACAGCGGTAGGGTAATATTTACTGTCCAGGACTTAAATTTTAGAGTACCACTTACTTTTGGTGCAGTTATATAGCCTGTTAATTTTCCAAATATCAATATGGGAAAAACCGCGCCGTTGACCAATTTCGATATCTAGAAAGTTTTTTATTTGCACATATAAAAAGAAGTGAAATAAGTATAAAACGTCTTTCATGAATGATCTCTAAATTTTAAATGAAGTGAAAATCACTCACTGATCTCATCAGTGACATATACAAACCTTTTCTCTTTGATTTGGGAATTATGGTTGGTCTACCATTCCTGCTAAATGCCGTTGTGGCATAGTGCATCACTGAATTGTAATCATACGGGGCACCCAAATGATCAATTATAGTTGGTGAATATTTTTCGAATTGATCTAAAAGTAAGAAATAGTAGGCTGAACAGCTCAAGGGAAACACCAGATAAACTGTCCAATATATTTGTGCTTGCATTGTGAAAGAACCTACCTAGCAGCAACAAACACAAATTAATTCATGAAATAAACTTACCAAAAAGGGCTGTCTTCACGTTTTCCCAGCGAATGCTCACATATAAGTCACGATCCGCGCGATCTGTCAGGAAATAAGAAAGTTAGTACCAAAAAGCTCATAGTGATAGGGAAGTGGTGAGAGTCGGAGCTGAATCTTTTATTCGTGCAGGCTGAAATTTGCCCCAAAAAAATAAGGAAAAATTAAAGAAGAAATGGATTCCGAAAGTAAACACAGCATGAAACTACCAATAACTTACTTTGTTCATGAAAGAAGCCAATGACGTGCATTAACTCGTGGATGACTATCCCTTTCTTTAAACATCCGTCACCCAAACTTACCACTTGCATACCACCTGAAATGAAGGACCAAGTTTTGAGTATTTACAACACATAGCTAACCTCGACTGATTGTAATTGGAAGAGCAAGAAGGAAAAAACGTTATAAATGGTCATATTTGGGATGGAAATGTTTGATTTAGTGGTTTAGAGGACAGTTCTCACTGTGAATAGTGTCACCTACCATTATTGCCAACCATCGAGTAGCAGCCATCGTGGGGAACAATGTAAATGTAATCAAAATCCAGCTGCTCTTTGGGGACAAATCGTACGCATGTCCAGCGCTGATATTCTTCCATCGCTTCCATAATTATAAGTTTACTGCAAACTGACAACTCAGACGAATGAAGACGGAAAGCGAATGTCGACAGACGAAAGATGAGCGGACCTGATATTGGCGTAAGACGGGGAAATGGCGTACGGTACTCGTCCATCCGGCCACAGCAGTGTTTTCTGTCTCACCGCATTATGCTGTATTGTAATCATTTGTAGCTCAGCAACAACGGAACCAGCTGTTTTTAGATTCTTCATTACAGTATGGTTAACTACGGCAGCGCTATTACTGATAAGCACTGTAAAGAGATTTTATAAGCTGACTGCCCAGACCAATGAGATTAGCAGTACCGTAAAGGGCGGAAATCTGTAAACGAACCAATATCGCCCTCAAAGAGATCTTCGCGGTACATCACTTCTGAACTACCATCGCTTTTCCCATCTGATGAGCTTATTAATTCAGATACTCCATCGTCCATCTAAATTGCGCTAGGTATGAGTAATATGATCAAACTGATTGATAATAATCGACAAGTTCTTGATTTGTGTACCCAGTTTTTGTTTGTTTCTTTCCTGCTTTCTTAAGGGAATACACGAAAAGTGAAGAAGAATAGAGCTTGTAAATGATGTTTCAGCCGGGTTCGTCATCATTTCGGTGTCACTGAAGACACTGGAAGAAAGTGATGCAGTAAGAATGGCATAATTTTTTCTAACAACTTTCAAACTTCGTAACATCCAATTTCCATTCTACTTGGCTAAGAGAAAATGCAACTTTCAAATATTCAAAAATAGTGAAGGCTGTAGTAAATATATCTTCTATTATTTGCAGAAGAAATGTCCGCCATCATTATCAGCCTTCTACATTTTACCTTTTCTTTTCGCAACGAAAGAGGCCTTCAGTATTCGATATTCCATTAAACTGAGTCTACTATTTGAGTGACATATCGGCCTATTTCATATCTTCCGATATTTATTCTGAGGAAATTTTGGAAATTTTAGCACTGTCCTTCAGGCCTGTAGAGTGACTTAAGAAAAATTCTGTCCAATTAGCGAAGGGAAGTAAGGGTGAAACTACATGTAGTTATCTTTTGCTGACTGACATGAAGTCTATTCAGAACTTTGCTGGAGAAACGAACATAAAATTTCTGATAATTTATTAGAATTTTATATAGGTAAATGCGGAGTCAGTGAATGGATGAATAGAGAGCAGATGGAACTGAGGACTAAGTGGAATTAGGATATCGATGTAGGGGCATATAAATCAGTGCGTAAATCTGATTTATGGAAGCAACAATGAATGAGTGAATCATGACATAAACTTGCAGATACCACGATCTCAGAAAGAAAGTTAGGTCATTTAGGCATTCTTTAATAATGTGGAAAGTCAAATTGATACAGCTGGGCTATGGTGTAACGTGAAATATTCATAATAATTAATAACTTTCTAATTTTTACAGGCTATCTAGTCAACTATAGTTGTCATCTGAATCTGTTCCGTTGCTTCCTTCACTATACTTTTCATCATCTTTCATCACTTTCATGTCATCCAGACCAAGACATTTTCACTGGAATTTGAAGCTTAAATGATTAAAGTTCGATTTTTACTACCTCCAGATGTTTTCGATTTCCAATCAGTAGATAGAATTCAAACCTGAACATCAACTGCAGTAAGTGTTGTGGCAGCAATTGCAGTGCAACAGATAGATAACTCTTTCGTTACCAAAGTGATGAGTAGGTATATTATCATCATTCTGACAGATAACAGGTACAGTGACTTCATAAATTGTACTTCCTGATGCTTTTATTTTCTCTGGGTATTAATAACAAATATTTAGAAATATTAAAAGGCAACTAAAATGAAGAATTAAACGAAATGGGAATTGTGGGTGAAAAGGAATTCGAAGACAAGTAAGGATAAAATTCAATGGAAACGCCTTAGAAAAGAGTGGAGAAAAGTAATAAAGAATAAAAAAATTTAACTAAGAGATTGTCAGGAAGTCGGATAATGTCGGAATATAAACAAACAGACTAATTAGTGTAATTCAAGCCAAACAGATAGTCTGAGTTTCAGTACTTCTTCAATTGGAAGTCAGTTAGTTGCACTAGATGACCAGCTGGCGGACAAATTGATAAACAGGAAAGGGTCAAATGCAGAAATAGTAGTTCCAGCAAAATGAGATTCCCAGAAGGACTGAAAAACAAAAATATTGCGTGCAATCAGTGTTATGCAAATAAGACTTACATATCACGCGCTAATGCGGGGAAATTTGTGAATATTTCGCCTTGTTTTGACGATTCGGTGATTAAACAGAGGATGTATGTCCTTTCCAATTTGGAGAATATGGAAAATCTGTTTACGAAGAACACACTGATCAATTAATTACGAAGTCATAAAAAGTCAATGACGAAATGAATCTGTGACTATTTTACTGTCGGAATACTGATGGCTCTAAGTGTTCAGGCGGTACTGTATTGAGTGCTGTAAACTTTATAAGTTGAAACTGACATCCTGTGAAAACAATTCACATGACGAAATGATAAGATTCTGCTTGTTGCCTGCCACCAAGTTACCCTGCGTCTATCTAGTCGAGGTTTTAACAACCAATCTTTCAAGTGATGTACGATGTTTATGAGGTAAAAAGCTCCTTCCTTACAATACCATTAATAAGTACTACCTTTTCTGCTGTGGTCAGTGTGAACTCGCAGTTTCAAGGCACTTTTTTCCTTCCTTCTCACTTCATGTTTATGTTTTATACAGTCTAATGTATTCCTGCTCGAGTCAAAAAAACAGATGCTGACTTTGATGAGAATTTGAGAACTGAAACTGAATATTTTTTTCTTGTGATCTTCGGCAGCAGTGAAGATACCGGGCCAGTTTCAAAAACTGAATTGCACAGCTTATGTTATTCGTCATGCTATTCAGGGCAAAAAAATTCAAGACTAAAATTTTGGTCTGCTTTAGAAAACCACCAAATGATTTCTACTGTGCTGAAATGACGAGAGGGTAAACGAAATTTTTTCAGTGGACCAACTAAAAAACATTCCAAACGTCTGGAAATACAAAAAAAAAAAATTCTACGATAGTCAAAGAGAAAAGCGATTCCGGAAAATTTATCAGCAGAAACTGTAACTGCAGAAAAGTGTCCTTGTCGGGACTTCATAACTAAATGTTGCTCGTCCCAAATTAAGATTTACATGTTAAAATTCGATTCAAATTTTAGAAGTCTTCAGAAATTCAGGAACTAGAAAGGAAAGAGAAGCTTTTAATAAGGTGCCGTTATGTGGTTGTTTTCAAGACATTTGAAACTTAGCTGACCTCCGCACTCCTCCTGCTACAATATTTTTTCAAGAAAGCCAAGAACTGAAGTAAAATTCATCTGCGAACAGCAAAATATTTTCTTTCAATGTGTACCAATGCCTCCCTCACTTTGCACTCCTCTATCAATACTGAGCAGCTGCTTATTTTTCTCGAAAAAAACTTCTTTTTTGGATATTTTTAGTTCAGTTAACGTACCGATAAGCCAACACCGAAAGGTTTAGGAGGCCTAGCACTTAGTGGGCAAAGATGAGGTTAACGGCCAGATGTACAGTACCGCAAGCCGTCAGTGCCCTGGTGACTCGTGGAAGTTGAAGTAATCTTACTCCCTCCCACCTTGAAGCTTGGGACTAGACAGGCCATTGAGTCGAGTCCATCTGCTCCAGTGCGGCTGCTGCTGATAGCCGTGATGGCCTCGTCCCCCGCCAGCAGGGCGTGCTTCTGCACCTTGCGATCCGTCGTCTTCCTCCTCAACTTATTCTTCTGGGTAAGTGCATCTACCTACTTCACCTCTCTCTGGCTCTCTTCCATCCACATACTTCATCGCATCTGATTCCTAATGGAGTCGAATCGAACAAGCAATAACGCTCGCGACTCGGATGATTACACGTACTCTTACGTGGTTGCCACGAGAATGGCAGACAGACATTTGCGCTGCTTCTCGTTATTCGTCTTTGATGACTATTAGATTAAGTGAGAGTGTAGCTCGGGAGTAGTGCGCTTCTGAAACGCTTTTTTTTCCCGAGCTTAGTCATCGCTAATCGATACTGCTTGATCATTCCGATTCTTCAATCGATCCGTAGGATTAAGTATCAGAGAAAAGATAAGTTGCAGCTATTGCCTGCTACTGCCACTGTATTTTCAGCTTTCGGGTCTCTTCGTACTGGTTTTGGGCCTGTGGTTGTTGCTGGATCGTTCAGTCAACGACGTCCTCACTGCACACAGCACTTCTCAAGCAAGCGATCACTTCCCGTTAATATGCTACCTGCTGATTGGCACTGGAGCGCTGATGACCCTGATCGGAGCATTGGGCTGCTGCGGTGCTTGGCGTCTCAATCAGGGAATGCTCACCGGTGTAGGCCCATTTATCTTCCTTAATTGCTTACTCATTTATGCATGTTTACTCAGTTCATTGCACCTCCCACTGCCGACTACTTTCAGAAATACCTTGCGAGAGGAACTTACTGTGTGAAAGCTCTAAAACTATGCATTAATATCTATGCGAGATAGACAGATAAAAGATACTTTCTCTGTCACGACTCAGAAGTGACTGTTTCCAGACATTCCCTAATCAGAAGCTTATCTTAAAATCATTCCTTCTAAAATAGATACATTTTCATTTTCCTCTCTTTAATAATAATAGATCCAGAGAAATAAATTGCCTCATTTTCGTTAATTTTTACATGAAAACTACTCTAAGTGTTTTTAGCAATCCTAGAAGAACCCACCCATGTACGGTTGAACATAGTGATGATAATCGTTAAGTAACATAATTTAGTCAAATATCGTGCAAGAAATAACAAAGATGATATGCCTATCATTGACATATTAATAATACTGGTATTTGTGCTTTTACTGCCACGAGGTGAAAAGCTTTGAAATAAACACGAATATATTTAAAGAAATCATTTATAGAATTACCAAAAGGAAACTTTTTAAAAAAAAGCTCATCTTCGTCTGCGAGTCCTTTTTTGGATGAATTTTTCGTGTCTTGCACAGGAGCCCATCTTCAGCTCTCTTTGTCTTCTCCTTCGCAGGTTGGCACTAACTTCAGATCTGGCTTCAGTTGTTCTTCACATTTTCTGTAATTGCTAGAACAAATGAAATTTGCTGACAGAACAAATGGCTAGGAAATGACTCTGAATTTAAGCACCTTCAGTCATTATTAAGATGCGTCATTCGAGGAAAGTCGTCGAACTGAACTAATTATATCCTTACTGCATTACAGTTCTTCGTCGTTCTTTTGTTGGTATTTTGCCTGCAACTGGCCGCTGCAATACTGGCATACAGTCAACAAGAATTTATTAAACGATACATCGATCGTTCAATGTATCATATTGTCCAAGAACTGTACGCAACCCAATCAACTTACAGAGAATTGTTTGATAACATACAGACGGAAGTTAGTGTTTGTGACTCTTCCGTTTAAATAACCTATTTCCACTTAATTCTATTAGAACTGCAATTTCAAATTATGATACATTAGGAGCCCACGTAATCTTAGGTCAAAATTGCTAAATCCCGCTATGACATTCTTATATTAATTTATTTTTTCACAATTTTTTGTTCTTTTTTCGGAAAGTGCAACTACGCCAAAATAACCCAACCCTTTTTGGAGTGCCTTTAGTCCTTCGGTTGTTTCTTTCTTTAATAAAGACATTGTCTTTCAAAATGTTGGAGAAGCATGTATTCCCAACTTGCTGTTTTATGCACTTGTGCAAGGCTGTTATAAAACAGCATTAGTAAGCTTCCTTCTTCCTTCTATTGAGCAGTACAATCTAATTTTAAATTGATCAGTTAAGTTGGAGGGTTTTCCACTAAATTAAAGCTAAGGTTGCTTCATCCAACTGTAGCTTATTTTTAACATAAAGACCTTCCTTCATATTGAGGCGTTCTGGAAAAATCTAGGCTGAGGCTCTAGATTTCCCTATTTCATCCTATTGGTCATTTTCAGCGATTTTCAAGAAGAATAAGAATTTCGTACCAGTTACATAAATAGCATCTTCATGTTTTGAATTTTATTATTTCAGTTCGAATGTTGCGGTGTTAGAGGATATCGAGACTGGTTATATTCTTCTTGGGGACGCGATATTCCAGGAAGAACGGAACTTGGAATAGGTTTATAATAATCCTTATCTTTCTTTATTTCCAGTCTTATTCCGTCCTAAATTGATTCGTCTGTTACAGGCTACTCAGATATTGGCAAAGTACCTCGATCATGTTGCAATGAACAAGGTATCCGAGATTACCCCACTGATTGCGGATTAACTTTCGACAAATTGGAACTTTGGACTTACGAACCTTTTATGCATTTGAAGGTTAGTTAACTTTGTAAGAGTGATGTCTTCCTGGGATGAAAGACTATAGTTAATTCAAGCATCTCCATTGCCCTTTTCTTAATTATCTGTAAATACATGGCGAGAATTTATAAATGGACCACGAGTTAAAATCTATGGAATTACAGTCTACTTTATATTTCCCTACTTTCTAATTTGCTAAATTTAGGGTTGTAGTGAAGCACTTTACGATGCGGCCAATAGTCACCTGGATATTGCAATTATGGTTTGTGTTATTATGGGCAGTACTGAGGTATTTAAATTTTTTTATTGGGAAAATATTTATTAAAAGCAATGAGATTTCTAAGGCAAAGGATTCTCCATCTCTTTCTCATTTTTATTTATTTCATCCCCGATTTCGCGTAAAAAAACTACGATGGATTTTTTTTTTTTTTTTTTTTTTCAGCTAGTTGGTATGTTCTTAACGATGTTACTGTGTTGCTGGCTAAATGCTGAACAACGCCGAAAAGGAAGCTTATAGAAAAGTATGGCTAATAAAACAGTGTAGTTCTTAAATATTAATAACAGTTAATAAATATTGGCGGGTAAACCTGATAGAGAAAGTATTACGGTAGTTATTGCGACTTTATCGAGTGACAATGATAGTAATGGACTAAAGAAACAATTTAGTATAAGCGAAAATTATAAGAGTTTTAGATATGTTTGAAAATGTTTTCTGGCAAATTTTGGAGGAAGGAGACAAAAGTGTTAAAGTCTACAGAAAGTTCCGATGATAACTATATAATAGAAGGTCCAATGGGTACGTGTAATGATAATGAATGATGTGCGACTTTTTTTTCTAAAATTTTTTTATGATATTTGAATGTCCAATGAAATATGTAATGTAAATTATTTTACCCTGCTTAACATTGCATTTGTGGAGTAAAAGATGCCGAATTCATATGCTCCAGTAGATGTTTGAGGAAAGCTAAATTCATCGATCAAACAACGAGTATGCCTCCCATTTTTTTAACGTTTTCAATGTTATTCCTTTACTTTATTACTATGACACTGAGCTGAAAATAACCTTTTTGAATTTCATTTATATGAAACATATTGAACATTCTCTCAACCAATTTCACACTGAAACCTTAAACTGAAATTCCCAGCTCCACATCATTGTATCATTGCAATAGTCATTTTAAGACTTAATTTGCACAAAAATCACAATTTCATTGTAAGAAGAGAAACTTTTCGGTAATTTTTACAGTTCCCGGAGTATCCGAACTAAACTCTTATGCGGAACACATATTTAAATTTGGGCAATTGCGTTGCCAATAAAGACTGAGTCGGTAAGGATTTAAAAAATTATACTGCAGTCCTCGATATATTTCAGGTTTACATTGTCTTGTCATTTTTTTAAGGAAAAGGTAGCATTCAGTTATTTTATACATTAAACTCAGTAACGCTGTATAAAATAATTCAGCTAAGAAATTTGCTATTTTCAAGCAGCATGTTAGGCTGAACCGCAAGATTGTCATCTACCTGACATTCAATTATCTTTGGGGGCCTATGTGGGAATAATTGGCAGGAAATTTTCTTTCTTGGATGCATTTCGACCTGATCCCTATTCTTCCTAAAACACAACTGAAAGACATGGATTACTCGTGAAAAAGAACTTGAAGTATTGCGATTCGCAAAACCTGTGTGTGACAGAGAACAATTTCCAAAGAATACTTTAGATTAAAATTGCTTAAATTCGGCTAAACTATCCATTCATTGGGTATCAGCTTTTCCACTGAGTTAGTCGAAGAAATCCTGGAACTACTTTAAATGGCAGCATTTCATCCAAGTATTATGGCTTCGCTTCTGCAATAGATTCAATAAAACCGAGAAGTGATAAGGCGGGAATCATTTTCTAGCCAAGATTTTAAACAAGGACTTCAGAGAAATGATGTGGCTATCTGGTCAAATAATAAGCTTCGTTGAATATTGGACGAGAAAAACTTTCTCATTTTATAGAGGCTCCACGGAAACTGAACTTCCTTCAATTATAAGATGGAGAATCAGTCAAACTGATTTTCTTCCTTATTATCTCCACAAAATTCCTTCGATTCATGGAGGTCGGATGGATAAGAACCGGGAATAACGATGTGACTAAAGATCAAGTTGCAATTGTACTTAGCAAAAATTTTTAATAAATATTCTCCAAAGCTCAGCTCAGCTACTCAATTTCCCCCTTTATTTTCCGCATCATCTGTCAATTTTGATGGCCACGAAAAAAAAAAAATAAAAAGTACAACTGGCATACCAAATTTCTCAAGAATATATCACACAGATGATTCATAGCCCTTCATAAATCCCAAACCACACAAATGTTGTAGATTTCGGTCTTCAGTTATGTAACATCAATTCTTTTTCTGCAAATGCACCAAAACCTCATATTATTGATAACATCCATTAACTTTAGAATATAAACTACAAGTCAATAATTTCTAATCTGAAACGGTTAATAATTTCCAATCGAAAGAAGTTGTTACCGCTCACCTCTCAAATATTTCGATAAGCATTTTCTTACAATGAGTTCGATAATCAATCATCCCCTACTTTTCAGTGCTTTTTAGCCTTACCTAAACAACCACCTCTTTCGCTCTACCATTGCTAGGCTTGGAGTGTACGTTGCATAAGCACGAGAAATTCCTACTCCATCAAAAGTATTCACAAAACCTCTACACTGGAAAGACAAGTAAATGAGAAATGATCAAACAAGTCCGTCGAATAATGTGTTCACTAAACTTAAGCTCGGAATGACAAGCATATTTGGTGATAGCAAACAACAAATAACACGTGCAGTGTGACCAATAAATGTCTTTTTTCAAACAATTTATCAAAGTTAAATAAGAACAACCTTTGCGAAGCTGCTAAATTCAGCCAGATGAATTGTTGCAATGACACAAGGAATTATGACACCATCTCTGATCTAATCAGCAATCATTCAGTACTGGTAACTGTCTGTGTCACTCAGCGATCCATTCATTTCAATTGGTTGGGATGCCACAACCGAATTAAATCTAATTAGTTAACGATAAAAAGGAAGGAAGGGACAGAGAAAAGCACAGGGAGAGAGAAGCGGTCATAGCCTCGTCAGAATCTCACCCCATCTTATGTGAAGGTACTGCTTCTCCAACGACGCATTCACCGATAGTCATTGAAGCGACTGTTTGCGCACAGGCCGACTGCTATTTAACGGATCGGGCGGATTGTTTACTTGTGTTGAGCGGAAGAGGTATTGAGGTTGTGGGGAGTCGTCTCCGCATTAATTGGGTATCTAGTTTTCAGGTGGGATGTTAATCAAAGTGAAGACACTGACGGGGAAGGAAATCGAGCTCGACATTGAGCCTAATGACAAAGTGGAAAGAATCAAAGAAAAGGTTCCCTTTTCCTAAATTTTATTTTCTGAAATCACTGCTTGTCTTCATTGCTTGTTACCTTCTCATCTTCCTGATCTGAATAATGCGCACGAATCTCTAATGTTGCACTTACGGATTACATTTGTAATATTATACCGAGGAAGTGGAAATCTTTTGCATTTGACGTTATTCGAAACTCGAAGAAAAACGAAATTTGCAGGTGGAAGAGAAAGAAGGCATACCACCACCACAACAGCGACTGATTTTTGCTGGGAAACAAATGAATGATGAAAAAACGGCCCAAGATTATAAGGTAAACTCATGGAAACTTTGGCAAGCAGGTAGATTATATTGTAAGTGACAAAGATGAATGAGAGCTGGATATTTAAACGCATATTTTTTCTTCCTAGTTCCAATTACCCAATGTCTTCTTTATTTTGATTTCTATTTGTTTTCAGTAATAGATTAAAAAACCTTTCTCTGTGTGCGAGAAGTTTTTTCTTAAGAACATAAACTTTTAAATTTAATTCCTGTAAATAAAGTTTTTAATAATTTTAATATGCTTTACACAGCAGAGGGAATAGCTTTCCCTCTAAAGCATATTAAAATTTCCACCTGGACTGATTTATTAAACCGTTTCGACTAATCACTGAAATTTTTTTGCTTTCATGGGGAACGAGAGAATCAAACTTATGTGTAACAATTTCTGAAATATTTCTCTGAGGCTTGAATTTCTAGATGACCAAGTTTTTTAAGGGATTCATTTGTGTTTTTAATAAGTATTCTTTGCAGGTTGCTGGTGGATCGGTTCTTCACTTGGTGCTTGCATTGCGTGGTGGTGCTTAGCATCTGACTGTCAGCTGGATAAGTGGATAAATTTTTAGCTCTATACAAGAGTTACTCTTTTTCCTTTCTTTGTGCTATGTTTTCTTCCTTCTAAATTACGTGTATTTCCAAGTTTAATTTGTGTCTGCATAGCCATTATGCATCTCCTTGTGCTATATATCTTTGTTCCACGTATTGCTGTATTCTCTCCTGTTAGCACTTCTTGTAAGCTTTATCAAATAGTACACCGTAATTAAAATTTAATTAGAATGACTACTCGGATTATTTTGCTACAAATCTTCACATAATCATACTTACAAGGAGTGGGGAAGAGTCAGCAGTAATGATTGAGATTCTGCACAGGTTCAAGGAGTTTCCTTACAGATAAATTTTTATAAAAAGCAGAACCCAATAATACACAAGTTATATAATATAAATCACCTGAACGATTCCATAAAAAAGTGACTATATCATGATAACATGTGGACTAAACTGTTGCTCTTTTAGAGAGAATGTTTTGAACAAAATTTGGAGTAGTACAGATGTAGATTTCTTTACTGTATCTTATAACAAAAGCTCAAATGTCAAGAATACATGTTACCATAAACCTAATCGCAAGATTTTTCATGGTGGTATGCTTATTCATGCAGCACTCCCACGCGAACTTGAACCATTTTCCATGAGTCGTCGCTTCTGAAAATTTACATTGATATGGTTAATGTAACCAAAAAAAGTCGTTCCAGTAATGAAAAAGGTTGCTGAACTCATAGGCTTTGAAGCTTAGCAGTGAACAAAAAATTGCATAATTTGTTTGGGTAAGATTAAAAAGCCGAAAGAAACTCACGAATGGTCGTTCCCCAGAATGCCAACGAAGATGTGCTTTTAGATGAGAGCTTTTGCTATATACTTTGCCACATCCAGGCACATGGCAGTTATGGATCCCTCGCATTTTTGCCGGAATATTCGCAATACCTGATAAAATTGCAAAGTTTGAAGCTCGGTTTAAAAAATACCTGAATACCAGCCACCTCTTTCAACCATTCGTAAATAGAAAATGAGCATCTATTGGTTTCTTTACTATGTTTAAAGTTCTAAGTGAAATTAAATGTATGTTTAACGTCATAATGACAAATTTCCTTATAATTGTTATTCTCGTAATACTTGAACATCTTAAATAGTTTTAGTTATTTGAGTTCTTATCCTTTTACTTTCGATTTAAGATCAAGTGATTGTTTATTAGATGAAATCACGAAAGGAATTGACCCTGTGTGACTCTCACGCTCCATTACACAATCACCTAAGATAACTCGAGATTCTGATTGATGTCCTTCCCAGATCTTTATCTTTTCGTCCTGAAGGGCTTTATTACATAGATTTATTATGACACTATCTTTGATTTAGCTGTGGAAAACGACTGCTAAATCTTTTACTTTTTTTTGGAATAGATAAAGCACGATGTTATACTAGTGAAATTCTCTTTCTCTGATAATTGATAATTAACTAGCTACTGCTCACAGTGTGTTGATTTGTTTTTATGATCCACTTCAGTTAAGAAAAAAGTATTTTGTGATAAATTTCAAAAATACGAAAAAGATAATAACATAAAAGAGGGATTACAAAGAATCAGATCATTGAAAAATAAAATCTTCAATAATTCGACATGACTTTTGATAACACATTCCACTTTTTCAATATAAAAAGATTTAATTGGCTTCTTTCATTAAAGAAATGAGATTATTGTAAGGATTCTTGAACAGTAGAAATCCCACTAAGAGGACTGTCAGCGCTGTTTCAAAGTTAAAAAATGTTTTAAAGAAGCTTCTATTACCTGATTAATGGCTTAATTGTTTTTTTTTTTTATAAATTCGCAAAAAAAAAAGAAAGAAAACAATCTTTCCATGCGCGTTGTTTCAAAGCATTTGCTAAAAAAAAAAAAAAAGAAAAGCAACAAATCATAGATGTGGACAACAAGAGGTGTCAATTATATTTCGATTTTCCCTTAATCAATTCAAAAAATCTCATTCAAATTTGGATTTTTCAGGGCCATTCTACTCTATTTTCTCCATACACTCCGTTTCGGTAAGACTATTTTTACGTTGTTTATGCGCTTTTCATAAAATGGATTAAATATGACATCAAAAGGATTCTTCAGGTAGGAGTTTGTACATCGCTAGTCTTTATTCGGACCTAAAGGAAGGGATGAGAAACATACCTATAAGTTAGAGGTCAGGTTGGAATTGAAGGTAGGCAATTCAGAGAGATCTGCAGTAAGAGGCTGAATATTTATTTGATAATCTTGATGATATTCAGCAGACTGGACGCTATTAAAATAAATCTCCATGGTTTCATGTATCCTTGAAAAAGTGTAATTGTGAAATTGCGGTCAATTTTTGCTCATAGTTATTCTGATGTTTTAGTGGATTACGGTAGCTATGCATCATGTCTTATATATATACATATATATATTTTTAATGAAATTAGACACTGTCGTTGTTAGCAAGAAGGAAAAATAATAGCCAGCTTCACGAATAGTTTTGATTATAAAACGATTGAGACTGAAGACGGTAATTTCGACATCTTACAGTCTAACTATTTCAATTTACATTTTGAAATTTGTTTCAGATGTTGCATAAAGAAAATTTGAAAATTTAATTAAAAGATCTTATTTGCTTGAGCATTCAAAATCAAGTCTAATTTTTGAAGAAAGGAATATTTTGATTTTTGAGTTCAGATATGTGAGATTAGCTGCCATTAAAGATAAAATTACTCTCACTAAAGAAAAAGAAGAGAAGAAAGAAAAAAAAGGAACAAGGCTTATTTCTGACATGATCATTGGCAAACGTTCCATTTTTATCAATCTCAAATTGTCTTTTTATTTTTGCACTAATTTGTGGGACCAATTTAAAAGAATTTGACAGTTGTGTTTAGTTACAATGTGATCAAATAACAACAAAACATTGCTCTCATCCAAAGGTTATCATTATAACTAATATTCAAATATCACTGGAACAGTTAGTCCAGATGACTATTCCGTTGACCTTTATGTTATTTACTGTAGAATAAGAAAAAGAAAATATGTGACTTTAAGCTTGTGAAATAAAAAGTAACAATGTTCGAATCAAATGAGTTAAGAAGAACAACAGGAAGAAACGATTTAGGACATACTGTTTAGCAAAAATTTTCAAAAATTTTTTTGTTCCAACTTGTGTGTCGGCATTTTTTAGGAAGTTAAATTTTGTTGGGAACCGTTTTGACTACAAAAAAAAAAATGTTTTATTGTCATTTCTTCTGTCCTTACCCTTCCTTACTCTTTCCTTCTTAACAGTTTCTTTTTTAAAACCGAAAAACTGCTGAAAATGCGTTGTGCTCCATTTCTCTCGTATAATGGATTCGTTTTTTTTCGGCGTATTAGAGTCATTCAAAAAAAAAAGAAAAAGAAAAAGAAAGAAAACTCATAAAAAAGGAAAAATATCCACATAGTTTATTATCTAATTCAACTTTCACATTACCTCAACGAGGGTGAGACATGCTTTCCAAATGGTTGAACGAAAATGAAAATTTCAAATTAACTAAATCAAGATATTAGAACTTTCATCCATGTGTTTCTCAATCAAGATTATTATCACTAGTAAGCAGAATATTTATAAGCAAAAGTGATCCTGAAAATATCCTCTATTGCAGTTTCTCACAGAAGAAAAATCTGTTACTGCCAGTTCTACTAAGTAACAATAGCAAAATTCTGCTTCAGTCAGTCGTTGGTCTCTTCTCACTAAGGTCAGATTTTTCTGCTATAGCATGAAAAGATGCCATCTGATTTGGATGGTCTAAGATTACTAGCATGAAATACTAGTCACTAGAAGAACGTGTTGCAATAGAAAGCTCCACCTTATTGTGAAGAAGATGAGTACAGGCTAGTGCCAAAATGTTATTACTAGCCTAGGGAAAATGTTAGGAAGCGTTGAAGGCTCGGTATGCACAAGTGAAGAATGTAATTGCTATTTTCAATGATTGCTAAACATATACCATAAGTTGTTATTATCTTCCACACTCACCGCTGTTCCTTTTCCTTTCCTCCATTCTTGTTCCCTTTTCCCCGCCGGTAGTTTCATTCCACTGTTTCTTCCTGCTCCCGACCTGGCGATCCCGTACTTTTACTTACTTTAACTACCTCTATAACACCAACCTTTTAGGATATAATAGCTACTGGGAAGTATATCTTTCCCAATTTTTATAGAAGTTAATAAATTTTTGCAAACTTTTTCTTCATAGTTTGATTGATATGAACAAATGAAAAATGTGAGGATAATAGTTGCATTAGCATAGGTATTTGATTATTTGTCTCAGAAACTGTTTGTAACTTGATGAAGAATGATATATCACTTGAAGAAATATAATGATAATATAAAGCAGTTGTTTAATTCATTATCACCAATAGAAGCTGACTCATTTGATGCATACTCATTTCACTACTCTTACTTTAAGAATTGTATCGTTGTGCTGTGGGTGTGTATTCCAACTTTACTAACCAAAATCTAATAAGTTAAATAAGAACATTCACCCAATCTTTCGGCTTCTTGACAGTTCGGACATTCACAGTTGGATCGAGTAGGTAACTTTCCACCTCCTGTATGTGTTGCCGAACTACTGGAAATTTTTGATAGTGCATTAGCCGTTGAAATAGAATTTGGATTAGATATCGATCCCACTTGACTGGTGGCTGATACAGTAGCTGATACAGTGGCAGCTGACAGTAATCCCTGGAACTGCGGGCCCAAGTATGGAGGATAGGCTGCTGGAGTATCGGTAGCAACCGTTGATGAGTACGGTAACGGCGGCCAAGTACCAGTTGATTCAGTTGTCCACCACGGAGCCGTTGCTGCTGCAGACCACGAATACGGTGGATAAACCGCAGCTGTAGCATTCGTGTACGGCATCGTATCTACTAGAGCGGTAGCGCCTGTTGCTGCCGCTATTGTTTCAGTAGTTCTTGAATCTTTTTTGGATAATTTCTCGTCTGTCGATGCAACGATACGACTTTCCGAAGCCAATCGGTTATACTGTTCCATCAACTTACCCAGTGGACTCTGCTCACAGTTTGATAGCATTAGACTTCCTGCAGCGGCAGCGGCAGCAAACGGTACAATAGGCTTCAGGTCATTTTGAGGGTCCATATTGTTTTAAATGGTAATTTAAAAATTTTTCCACCGATAAAATGATGTGAATGAGATTAACAGCAAAAAGCAGATTGCATTGCAGTACTTGCACAGCGACTTATTCTTGCAATTCGGACAGATGATCGTCTCGACTTGGTCTTATCAGAAAATAAAGTTACGTGTTGCAATGAAATTTCCTTCTTTATCCTGAAAATGAATTAGTTCACACTGAGATAGTCTGGACATGAGGTATAAATAATATATAAGAGGAAATGCTCAACTATTCACAATCATTTCCAATAGCATAGCACAACTTCGTAGTCTGGTGACAAGAAGCGTTTCCTTATGTTATACAGCATGATGTTGGTTAGAGATACTGCTAGTTGATGATAAAGTTTGATCATTAGTGAAGCACTTGATCGACATGGAGATTGTCGTTATTAAAAAAAAAAAAAACAAAATGCTTAGAAAGTAAGTGATATTTAATCCTTTCCATCTTTTTGGGTTTAATGAGTATCAACACCCACAGGTATTATTAGGGAATGATCACTGTCGGTAGTAGGTAGCAAAGGATGTGATGATGATGATGATGATAGTGATAATGATAATGATAATGGTGAGGATGAGGAGAGAGCTGAAATTGATGCGTTTCTCGGTGGTAGCAATAGTCGGGAAAGAAAAATGTCAAATTCAGGAGACAGTGAGTCCCTCCTCTCTTTCCTCCTTCGCATAGTTGCTGCTGATTGCTCAACCTGACGAGGACGATTCCGGCCTCGTTAACAATCTCGACATCGCCTCCACCCCTTCCCAATCCCTTTCCTCCTCCTTTCAATATTGGCATACTGTAACTGCCTATCACGCCATGACTAACTAATCAGTTGACTCATATACTTCTGCAGCTCACGCTGTAGCTCGAACTCGTCATCTGAAGAATCGGTTTGCCTCAGATTCTCCCTCTCTCATTGATCCATTGTGACACTTCTTTCACGCTACATATCAATGATGATCCTTAGCAACAACTTGCTTCACAATTTTCTCCACCTTCGATTACTTCCTTTTGATAGTCGAATGAGAGAGACATCAAGTCTGAATGTTAAATTTGAATGCAGTTAGCTTGAAACCCATCAAAATAATTTACTAAATTCAAGATGAAACATTAAATTTACAAATACGAATAAGGCGTATCCTAACCCAGATCCTTCTTCAGGTCCTCAAACTAACAAATATCTACCACAACTTCCAAATTCCATATTTCTTTCGAAATATTAAGTGCACCTCTCTATTTTTATTTATAAAGGTTAGAATATCTGACGATTTTTTATCATCGTTAAAGGTGACACTCTAACTGGTAGCAACATTCATTAGAATTTCTTTTTTTTGCTAAATTTACTGACTGGCATCCTCATTTTCTTTCCTTGGTACATTTACTTGTTCACAGGTCCTCAAACTAACAAATGTCTACCGCAACTTATTCCTGTTTCAGATTTAGTTTTCACTTCCATAGATTAATGTTTATTTTAGAATTAATGGAAGGAATTCATTTTACACAACATTTCTCCGAGGAGGTAAAACAAATCAATTAGGAGCAAAATTTCAGATCTGAACTAAAATTAACTATTGATAAGATAAATCGCTTTTTACGGTTCCCTGAATAACTATTATTTTGAAATTTCGTGATTAGACATGATGATCAGTAATGTTGATTAAGCTTACCTTATTTTCAGTTGTAATCTGAAATCGGGTTTAAATTGTACGGTTCTGCCTTGAACTGATGTGTCTACTCGTGCCATATGCTATTGCGTGAAATAAGCGGAAGTTCAGGTCAAACTTCAAAAGTACCTTGCGGCATTCTGAAAGAGAGAAAGAGGACTCATGTTGATACAATCAAACTCTGTTACAGCCTTCAAATATTTCTTCTGCCTGCCAAAAAACAAAAGCCGCCATTTTGTCTGTGACTAGTGAGATGAAGAAGACTAGAATATTCGAACTGCATGACGAAGAAATAGTCTTCATTGCGTAACAGCCAAAGCTTTTTTACCAATAAATTATAATATCAAATTTTAGTGGTTGTATACTTTTATGGGGTTAAGCGGAAATCCCCAATTATGCATGGATTCATTATCATAATTAGGAAAATGGATATGATTCTTCCTTACAACAACTGAATTCAAGCAAAGTTTGTAGGGATACGAACAGTGTCAAGTGTACGGCAATAATAACATCTCCTGTGTTCTCGAAACTCGAGAGTATCGGACAAGAATATAGTAACTGATTGGTTGATCTTTGCAGTCACCTTACCATCAATCATCTGGTTTGTTGCTTTGACGAAATTTCGAATTTACATCTCATTTTTTTCGTTCACTGTCATGGATAGAAGAGGCTACCGTAATGAGAAGACAAAATGATAGTGTAGTTGAGAGAAGCGTGTGGTACCTCAGGATTTATTGTCCAATTTAAGTGGAGGTAGTGGCACCTGGCGAGGATATTCTCTTCTCCTCACTTCTTGCATTCCTCTCTGCAACAGACTGCGACCCAATCCGCCCAATGTTCGCACCCTGTCATTTTCCACTCCATTGCATCCCTCTTGCGTTAAGTGATTAATTGGCTTCATCCTCCTTCCCAGTCCTCGTCCGATTTTTGTTTGAAAAACTGAAATGTCAGTTATTCGTTTTCGTCTCCATCCTCTCCAAAAATGAATTCTTTCTTTCGAATTCAAATGTGCAATAAGAGTCGAACAGATTGATACCAACTTGCTTGTTTATCCGTTTCCTTTTTCGAATGTCCAACGGTCAGCGCTACTAAGGGAGCCAGCCCCCCACTGAGTGGACACATACTTATGCTTAGCTCTTCCTGGAAGGTAATACAATAATGAGGAAGAAACAGCAGTCAATCCAATTAGTACTTTCTTTTTGTTCATTGTATCAATAAATTTTTCACACCGGCAGCTGTCATCGGGAACCGATCTATTAGAAGTAATTATCACATCTAAAATAAAGCGGACTACTGGTCGCAGGGAACCGAATGCCAGTCCGGTTCAGAAGTTAATCAATTCATAGACAAGTCGAAGTCAATATTTCCACAAATTATAAATTTTTCCACTCATTCAACCGTTTGAGAGTTGACACTTTTACAATTTTTGAAGTTTACGGAGCTCAGGACGATGATTTAAGATTTTTTGTTCCTCAAAATTCGACGACTATCGAACTTGAAAAATCAACAAAAAAACAAATTACTGTCATATGACAGTAGCATATTACAAAAGAATAAAAAAGTTGACTGGTTCAAGATTTCTGAAAGTTAAGAAATTCATTAATTTGCTTCCTTCATCCAACTATTGAATCTAATTAGTCAAAATTAGAGAAAAAAAAAATGAAAGAAGGGCTATATTACCAGCAGTGATAGACATTATAAATAATCCTTCTATTTTATCAGAGTTCGAAAAACTAAAAAGAAAAGCTAAAACTCATGTGAATTTATTAAAATAACTTGCTGAATATAGGTGATGCAATAAATTATTCAGATTCAGATGGTTGATATAAATACTGTTCCCATAGATTTGTTCCGATATTATGTCAGTAGTAATTTATTCACTTGACAGCTACAATCAGCCTACTCGATGACGTAATGAATACGACATGATGTGATTATGGCACTGATTAACTTCAATAGATCAGCTCAAAATATCTTTGGAAGGACAGTATAATAGAATGATACTTAACCATAGTTCCATCACTTTAAAAATTATTAGTTGAAAAGTTTATAATATAAAGACGAAGTAAGGAAACAGTAGCACCGACTGTCGATTCTTAAGTTCCGCAATAACCAAACATATACCAGTGCTGGATACTATTCTGTCTGGGATCTCGTATTATCTTCCAGAACATTTGAATGATTAAGTAGTAAAAGGAAGGCACTAGATATTCTACAAAATACATATAAATCTCTACAGGAAACTGTTGCACAATCCACATTTCTGTTACTGCTTTAATCTGGCCATTAAAAGCACATAATTGTAGCATCATATTTCCCAGTCGCATTAATGAATGTTATTTTTTCTTAAATGCATCACTATGATTATAGGTCACGTTCATCGACTCCTCTGCAAGCCAGGAATTTACACGAAATTTTTGTTTTTCAACCACAGTCCCCAACTTCAATTAACACCTTTACTTATAACTTTAATACTGTTTTTTTTTTTTTAATTAATATTCTCTCATCAGCGTCCCAGAAAGATTCCACACGATTCTCGAATGTTGAAAATAAAAGTTAAAATGAAATAAAAACATGCTTTTCATAACATGTTTACAAGCTCAATATAGTAAAACACGGTGAGATGCAATGAAGTATTATAAGACAACAAGCGTTATCCCATCAATTAATTTTATTCTAAAGGAATTGAACCAATTGACTTCAAACATTATAAATAAATACTGTATATTGAACATCTTGGCCAATAAGAATCAATAACATAAACTACGATATTATCCATCTGCCAATTAGCATTTTACAGAAGTAATGCGCTGAATAATATATGAAATAACGATGTGTCTAATTGGCAACTACGGAAACTTCACCACTGATGACTTCTGCTAATTGCGCAATTACGACACAAGTGGAAAAATTATTCAAACACTGAAAGCTAACACACGTAAACAACATGTACAATACACAAAATTAAACTTGCAAGAAAGATGACTTCATAGTTAAAAATTTTTACGTTTGGAAAAGCTAAAAAAGAACAGCTTCACTCTACAATATCAATCTTAAACCTATTGAGATATTTAAAAGCCCAGAATTTTCAAAATCTGAGTATGGAAAAACCTAACGTACAGATATACTTAGTGTCCTATCTGAATGGTTGATAGTTTCAGAGAGGTATGATGACCAAGACATTAATTATTAAACGAATATGGTATGACTACAAAGAGAATTTTTGAGAAGTCTGCTATCATATTAATAAAATTTTTAATGATCACGGATCATCATTTGCAGTATTCCGAATAAATGGCCGAATAATATTCATTGCTTGGGATAGTTCTGAAACAGGCATTGATGGACATGAATTTTCCTTAGAGAGATTAAAATAAGTCATATGAAATCCAATTTGAAAATCCCGTCAAAAAAAGTATAAGAATTCTACCAAAACTTATGAACTCAAAACAAAACATTTAAAATTTAAAACAGTGACATTTTACTATGTCATGAGTGAAGGGAATTCAGAAGATAAGCTTCTGGAAGCATCCATATGATGTGTCGACTAATGTAGGACTACTATCATGAAGGAGTTTAAAACAGTAATGACAATGTAAAAACTCAACTGAAAACTTGAACAATAATTGAATGTAAAAACCCTTGACATCCCAACACTTTGAAAAAAAGTTTGCAGAAAAAGCATGTTATGCGATAACTAAAACCCCACACTATTAATCTAATATTTAGAAATCTATAAATGCTGAATCATTAAGATTTTGACCATCACTAAGCTACCTAAAAAAAAGATAATTTTCAAGTTACCTTGCATTAAATAGTTCAATTTCGCTTCGTTTAAGACTACCGAAATATTTTCATTGCCGTTGGTATGCATATTCATTATATACATCTAAAAGCATTACTGTAGACGAAGAGAATATAAACTGATCAATTTCAATTAGTTTGCACGGCTTTCACAAACATTACTGCGTATTCTGCTTACATCATGCAGAAGAAACCCAAAAATCCGAAATTAATGTCATTGCACATAAGGACATAAAATTTCGACTGTAATTCATATCCCTGCAGAATAGAAATAAGAAAATATTATGATGAATCTAATATCGAGATTATGGGCAAAAAAAAGAAAAATCTCGGTATCAGTTCCTGTTGTTTTCAAAGGAATGAAAATCTCGAAATAAAGAATTAGAGAGAAAAATGTACCTACCTTTCCATTCCCTCCATCCTTAGAGTCCACGGAAGAAATCGCAAGAGATGGGGCTAAACAAATAGTTTTCAAAATATTTCAAACTTTGAATTCAAACAATTTCACACTTAAAGAAAATCATTTTAAGTGTCCATTATTTACCCAAATTATTTGAATAATCAATTTCCGTGGTGCAAAACAAATAATTCTTTCCACTTTTCTTCGTTTAGGAATTCATCAGTGTAAAGAAAATACTGAAATTTAGCTAAGAAATCCCTCATTTATCGAGTTATTACTTTTGAACAACTGAACCAATTAAATTCCGATAAGCAATTAGAATATAACTAACCACGAACAAAATTTAATAATAAAATACTTTTCAACTTCTCCAAATTCGCTGCATAAATCTTCGTTAACTGCTTGCAATGTTCTGAAAAAGAAGCAACCATTTTATGACACTACACATGCAAGCAAATTGAATAACTCTGTGTGCAGAAACGCTGCGGAAGCCTGAAAAGCGTGAGTTAAAATTTACTGAAGAGGTAAAATGATGCAAACAGTAGAAACAAAACTGGATAACTAGGATAATTTAGAAAAATGAAAGGATGCACCTGCAGGAAGACCTAACTGCTGCATTTCTAATTCAAGATCTCGAGATGAACATCCACTTTTCGTAGTTTTTTCTAATATAAATGTAAGTGCTGCCAACATTCCTTTCAAAGATTCTTCATCTACAGAAAATACAGATCTCAGAGGCAAAAGAAATGAATGTATGTATTTACATAAAGCAGAAATTCATTAGAAACTCTTCCACAAAGTCCACAGCAAATCTCAGTAACTTAATTTCCAACTGTCTTAATTTCGTTAATGCACTGTTTTAATTTTCAACAAATCATATCCGAAAACAGCCTATAATCGGAAAAAACAGGGAACCATTCATTTTACATTGCTAATCTAGTCGATAAATGAAATGTGTTCAGCAAACATTTAAAAGTAATACGCAAGATATTAAACTACGAATATTTATAAATTGAAATACAACATGAAAGAATGAAGAAACTTATATTTCCCATTTAAATCACCCACTCTACCAGTACATGACACTGTACTTCCCAAAACAATAAGCTCAGCTCACCAAGCATTCTATCACCGTTGAGGGTTTCCAGCTGTTCACTATTCCATTCAGTCCTACCATTTATTAAGCAGTCAACACAGCTCGAACACCAATTTTTAAATTTTAATACAGGCTGAAAAGACTATCAAGTTAAATCTTGCCAGACAACGAAAGCTTCTTAACACTGCGCAGCATCCACCATTTTCAGTTTGTTTTCGTTATAAAGATCCTCCAGTAAAAGCATATTCCAAAGGTATAGTTAATCTAATTAACTCCTTTTCATCTTTTTTACTCAAACATCACTCACTCACGCATTTCTAACATTTCCTAATAACAAAATTCTGGAAGAAAATGAAAACCAACGACTGACGAGTTTGGATAATGAAGCTATTTCGGCCAAAATCCAATCCGGACAGTCCAAGCCACCAATAAAGTGGAATTTCTGAAGCAGTGAAAATGTTTTCAAAGTGACTGATGTTTTATTTCACTCCGCAGTAGATAAAAGTTTAGAGGCACGTTAGGGAAAATATGGGTAAAAGTTTGTTCTCCGCAGACCCCAAATATATCTTCTTTCACTAATTAATATCCTGTAGGAATAATTCTGTAAATTTTTTAAAAAGAAATACATGCAAATTACATACCATTACGTTACTCCAAGACGGATTTTAAACAGTCGAATATGATTCGAGGGAGAGGTGTCTGTGCCTCTTCAGAGTGTCAACCAATCTCTGAAAATTTTCACTTTATTTGGAGATACGCGAAAAGAAAAATGGATTCTGACCCAAAGCTCAAAGGCAGTTCGGTCGTTCTTACCGCGGTGCTGTCAGTGGATGACAAACGCTCACTTTGAGAGGTTCATTTTCATCACAAGCTTGAACAGAGAGAGAGGAAAAGAGTGCTGGAGTGATCAACTGGCACCGTCGAGACATAAAAATGTCTTCAGCGTGATTCTCTCCTAACTCCTCCCGGATTACTTCAACGACTATCAACTCTTCACGCACAAAAATATCCATCCAGCTGATCCCCATTATTTTCACAGTGACCTGATGACCTGAAGTTGAAGCTGGTTTGAATAGTTTGTTCAGGACCAGAAGCTGAAGACCTCGGAAGGAGCAGAGAGTAGTGGACTTGACGATATATGAGCGAGTAGTAATGTGTGGATTGATGGCAGTGCGTGAGTGTAAAAAAGAGTATGCAAATGACGAGACGACAGAAAGTTAAAAGATCAATGACAGCTGTGGTGCAGAACGAGTGTTGGAGAGGGATGCATGGTGGGTGTGAGTTTGGTTTAGGCTTAGGATGTTTATCAGTGATAAAGAGGAGAGTTGTTTATGTTTCGGTTTTGGTGATGTCCACAGAGGTCAGGCCACGTTGGCACGACCCTTCCATAACCATTTAGTAATGCCAGCACACCCTTCGACATGATCGATATGGTCACTTCCACGGCATTAAAAAAGGAGGGAAGAGTGCTTCCTAGAGTTATTTACTCTTCAGCTTGGGAGTGGGAGGGTCGGTCAGTTCTCTAAATACGTCGTGCTCACACCGCGCTTGTTCTTAGGTCGTCAGTAATACAGAGTTCTTTAGGCACTTCTGTTGGAAATGGTGGATGTTCTCGAAGACGAGTACGGCACGCCGTCTCTCTCGCTGAATTTCGTGGACACACCGGATGCAGATTCTTCCTTACTTCACGGAGCCACTCAGGTGAGCAGTGAGAGTTGCAGTTCGCATATTCCATCTGTCTAATGTTCTTTACGGAAATCCATTTATCTTCGAGTTTTAGGATTCACAGTTCGAATTTGACCAGCAGTTTACACTTCCTTCCCAGGGATGGGCTAGTACCCTTCCTGAAGTTGGTGCCGACCCATCCCAGGAGCTCGTATTCGTAGATGAGGAAGAGTTTCCCGTACCAGGACAACTTCCGTCGCACGCCTGCAGGTATTTATTACTTTACAAATCAATTACCCTATGACGAGAAAAATTTTACTGAAATTTTCTCTCTGATCGAGTAAAGAGGCAAATTTCCAGAAAAAGCTATGCAGATTCACATTCTGATTTCAGATATTGCGGTATACATGATCCAGCTACGGTAGCAATGTGCATGGTTTGTGAAAAATGGTTTTGTAATGGACGTGGTAGTACTGCCGCAGGTCATATAGTTATCCATTTGGTGCGTTCGCAACATAAAGAAGTTTCCCTACATAGAGAGGGTGCGCTTGGTGAAACAGTATTGGAATGTTACCAGTGTGGTTCAAAGTATTATTTTTTTTTTCCTTTGGTACTTTGTTATAACTTGACATTCTATCTCATATTAGAAGAATCCTTAGTGCTGGAAACTGTAAATCATGTTATCGCGATCTTTAGGTGAAAAAAGCTCCAGTCTGTCATATCGTCGTGAGATCGGAGTGAGCTCACGTTTTTTGACAGAGACGACGTGTTTTAGACACTTATAAGTTTTTAATTCAGGAATATTTTTATGCTGGGATATATTCCTGCAAAAGCAGATACGGTTGTCGTGGTGCTTTGTCGTTCACCTTGTGCAAATCAAGCCGTTCTGAAGGATCATTCTTGGCAGGTTGCAATTTATATTTTCTCTTATTTGTTTAGATTGTTTCCCTCTTTTCTTTGATTGTATGCAGACCCTTATTTTCTGTCCTGAATTTAAGTTTTTTTTTTGAAAAGAAAGTAAATGGCTCTGTAGGACTTTATCACTATAGGTGGATGAATGGAAACCTTTGATTAGTGATCGACAGTTATTGTCTTGGCTTGTGAAGATACCATCTGAGCAGGAACAACTGAGAGCGCGTCAAATAAGTGCTGTGCAAATCAATCGATTAGAAGAACTTTGGAAGGTCACTTTCATATCTTACTCTTAATGCAACTACTTTTGTAAGCTAAGAAGAAATCTGAGGGTTTTCAAATACCAGTTGCAATATTTCAGGAAGACCCCAAAGCAGTGTTTGAAGATCTGGAGAGGCCAGGAATGGATGAGGAACCAGAACATGTACAACTGAAATATGAAGATGCATATCAGTATAAGCGTGTATTTGAACCGTTGGTAAAGGCTGAAGCTGATTATGATCGAAGAGAAAAAGAATCACAAACACAAAGTGTCGGTCACGTTCGTTGGGATATTGGTCTCAACCGGAAACCACAGGCTTTCTTCCAGTTGCCCAAGTTTTCGGAAGGAAGTTAGTGGAAATTTTCAGATTTAACTAAAGAATGGAGCATCTTATCACTTGATTTCATCTTGTTTTGTTTCTGTTTTCATTTTTTTTTTTTTTTTGAAGTAATAGATCTTTTATTGCCTTTTTAAGCGTGCCATTGTTGTTACCAAGTCATAGATTTTTTTAAGGTATGAAGCTAATGCTAGGGGATGAACTTCGTTTGAAGCACTCGCAAACAGCGGGTGGTGAATGGAGCTCAGTTGGATGTGTTATCAAAATTCCTGATAGTATGTTTCGAAATTATTTAGTTAGTTTACAACTGAAGTAATTTACAACTCTAAATTGTTTGAATTTCAGTTATAAATTATAATCATTAAGTCTAAAAATTCCCATCTAAATTCCGTACTATCGTTCTGTTTAGGAAGTAGTTTCAGTGCAATAGAAGTATTAAAGGTGTTAAGAGAGTTTTAATATAGTATTTTAATATTTAGTATAGTTTTAACATAGTTTCCATCTTTTCATTTGTTAGTTAAAGTTCTGGAAGTTCCCAATGCGATAATATCTCCATAGGTGCTTGGAAACGGACACAAAAGTTGTTTAAAAATATGTTATATGTTATAGATCATAATGATGAAGTTGGAATCGAAATGCGTTTGAAGGCGGAGAATGTACCCACTGACACACGGACGAATTTTACTTGTGAATTTGTGTGGAATTCTACGTCATTTGACAGGCGATTTTTTTATACGTTATTATACTTTTATGATATTTTCGATAGTCGCTCCAGTATTTCTTTCATAATAGCAGTATATTAAGACTGGTCTTTTTTATGAGGTTGGATCATGTTCCATTTGATTGCATTTTGGGGTGCAGTAATTTAGCATCGGCCCTGCATCGCAGTTCTGTCTCCATTTATGTTTTTAATATATTGGTTTTGAAGCAAGATGCAAATTTCAGAATGCAGGCCGCACTGTGTTTATTAGGTCAAGATGAAGACTGCGTATCACAATTTATCTATCACAAGTTAATGGGCCATGACATTGATGATATTATCTTTAAAGTTTCATTGCCAAAACGGTTTAGCGTACCTGGTTTGCCGGAACTAAATCACAGCCAAGTTCACGCGGTTAAAACCGTTTTACAACGACCGCTGTCACTTATTCAGGTTTTTTTTTGGCTTATCACTGACATTCCAGAAGTTTGCTTTTTCCGTTTTTATTTGGCACATAAAATTTTCGCGAAATTGTTATAGGGACCACCTGGAACTGGGAAAACGGTTACTTCCGCTACCATAGTATATCACCTTGTGAAGCAAACTAGTGGCCAAGTGCTTGTATGTGCGCCATCTAACATCGCGGTTGATCAGCTTGCAGAGAAAATACATCGTACAGGATTAAAGGTAATCAATCCTCTTTTATACCATTAGTTGAACTTAAATTTCGTAGGCGAATTATCAGGTTTTCACTGCCATAATAATTTTAATCTGGGGATTCTTTGAATTAAATGTTGTCGAAACTTATCTTTAAGTATCAATTCCATTTTCAGGTCGTTCGCCTTTGTGCCAAAAGCCGTGAGACGCTTGATAGTCCTGTTGCGTTCCTCGCACTACATAATCAGCTAAAAGCTCTGCATGGTGCTGCTGAATTGCATAAGTTGCAGCAGTTAAAGGTCACTTACCGAATCTTTTGTAGATATCTGGAGAATTATTTAAGAATGCAATAATAGTTAGCTTCGTTCATCATGTTTTTCATTTAAGTTCACTTCTGCTGGTATGATTTCAACTCTCTGTGGCGTCCATCGATATGACTATGAATGAAAATAGCTAGAATTAGCACAAGTATTTTCGCATCTGATAATATAGGAAATTTTCACAGCGGTTATTTTTGCTTGACAGAAGATGGGTCGGACAGTACAAATCATTTCGTAGATAAATATTTTTTATGAGGTACATATCGCTTTTTGAGGAGAATTAATCGGTCGTTGGTGAATCATTCCTTTCAGGAAGAAATGGGCGAATTAGCAGATGCTGATGAGCGTCGTTTTCGCGCTTTGCGTATAACAAAAGAGCGCCAGCTGCTAGCTGCTGCTGATGTTATTTGCTGTACTTGTGTCTCAGCTGCTGACAGTCGTCTTTCGCATATGAGAATTAAGTGAGTATTTTATTTTACAGGGCATTATTCTTAATTACTAAACATAAGAATATTAAGCCATTTTTTATGCTTGATGTTATTTTCTTGTTATTTTTTATATATAATGTATTTCTTTGTTATTTTTTGATGTTATTTGCTCGTGTCTTGGCTGCTGACAGACGTCTTTCGCATGTGAAAATTGAGTATTTTATTTTATAAGGCAGTAGAATGATTCTAACTTATTCTTAAGAGCTAGACATAAAAATTTAAACCATTTTTTTATGTAATGTGAATTGAAGGTGCGTTCTGATTGATGAATCGACCCAGGCTACGGAACCTGAAGTGATGGTAGCTGTTGTTTGTGGCGTTCGACAGCTGGTACTTGTTGGTGACCATTGTCAGTTGGGTCCTGTTATCATGTGCAAAAAGGTAAATATATTGAGTTTTCAAGAAAATTTTTCATTATTGCTTCCAATTTTTTATTCGCTCCAGTTTCATGTTTTAAGGCTGCAAAAGCCGGTTTATCACAATCGCTTTTTGAACGGCTTGTTTTACTCGGAAATCGTCCAATTCGTCTGCAAGTGCAATATCGCATGCATCCCGCGCTTTCTTCATTCCCAAGCAATGTTTTTTACGAAGGCAGTTTACAGAATGGTGTTACAGAAGGTAAATACACACTACTGTCTTTAAACACTAAAATATAAAGTGTCTAACATCAGCTTTTAGTGAAAAGTAGAAATGGGGCGCTAATTTGTTGTGTTTCCATATTTGGTTAGATTTTCTCTCTATTTTTGTGAAGTCCTGAAATTTTAGGAGAACGGCAATTAACTGGTATTGATTGGCAGTGGCCTGTAGTAGATAAACCGATGATGTTTTGGAGTTGTTATGGCCAAGAAGAGCTTAGCTCTTCAGGAACGTCATTTCTGAATAGGTAGCTTTTTGGCATGCTTTCGTATATTAATACATTTATTTTTAAAATTTATTTTTGAGAACTTTGAAAATTTTTTGCTGTTTTTTAAATTATCTTTTTCAGAACTGAAGCAGCAAACGTTGAAAAATTAGCTACTCGCTTTCTGAAAGCTGGGTTAAGACCAGAACAAATTGGTATTATTACCCCTTATGAAGGGCAGAGGTCATACATTGTGCAGTTCATGCAAACACAGGGTGCTTTGCATAGTAAATTGTATCTTGAAATGGAAGTTGCCAATGTAGATGCTTTCCAGGTATTTCTTTTAAAACTTTGCCTACTCTTTACTGAAGAATTTTTTGCTTCTCTATTATTTGTGCTACTTTTCTATCCCAGAATTTTTGAAAGTTTAGAAGGAAATCTTCAGGGTCGCGAAAAAGATATCATCATAGTGACATGTGTTCGATCTAATGATCACCAAGGAATTGGTTTCTTAAATGATTCAAGACGCCTGAATGTTGCGCTTACGCGCGCAAAATATGGCATTATCATTGTGGGCAACGCAAAAGTGTTGTCGAGACATCCACTTTGGAATTATTTACTCTCAGTGTTTAAAGAAAAGGGTTGTCTTGTTGAAGGACCATTGAATAATTTGAAACCGTCACCAATTACACTTTCCAAACCACGTCATATCCCAAATGTTATGAATGTAAGTTGGTAGAAATAGAAATTTTATGTATTCAAGTTTTATGTTGAGAAGTGGATTTTTTTTTTTATATTTTTCAGTAGAATGGAAAGATTTAGAAAGTGATTTATTTAATCAATATTAATGCAGTAAGACTGGATAGACATAGATAAGCTATAATGGGTAACCTGAAACTTTCAGTTTACTTGAAAAAAACATAGATATTCTGAAGATGTTCGGTTCTTGCAGATGAATCGTTTTATTCCTCGTGGAGCAATTTTGCCGAAGGATATTCAGGGTAGCGCGTTTGGTACACGCAGTCGTGATTTACGTTCTATACAAGATCCATTTGCAACTATTACTCATGGCCAGTTGCGACCTCAGAATGGGATTAACATCCCTGTGCCAATACAAATGTTTGTTCAACCACCGCCTCATTACTATCGACCCGCATCTCATCAGCGTCATGGGGACATCCATTCTGCTACCGGTGGTGCAGTTAGGAATCGTAAACAGCTGGAAACAATGAACATGTTTAGTTCGCAACAGTCTCAGGATCCCATTTATGTGCAGCAGATGGGTGAAATGTCTGGTAAGTCGTTTTCAGTTATTTCCTGGAGTCATTAGGTGATATAAAAAAATTTTTGGCATATATTATTAGAGATTTCAGGTATATCACAAGATATTTCTGATTGGACACAGTCGCAAACACAGCATGGTGCTTCTCAGGGCGGTATTCCATACAGTCAGGTAGGTGCATTCGGAAAATCTATTTTGATGCATTTTCCTGATGATCAACTAAATCTGATAATAGAGATCTCCAAATTTTGATAAAATTTGGTAATAGAGGTATTGTTTAAGCTAATTCTGCTGTACAGATCGCATAAACGTTCTGATTACGTAGTCAAAATAATAATTAATTGACTAGATTCTACAGTTTGATTGCAAAGGTCTGAGAATCAGTTTTGGATTTTCTAGAGACATAACAGACCATGGAGAAATAAAATTTAAGGATCTGACATCTAGAATTATTTTCAGGACCAACTATTAGTTAGCCAAATGGAATCACTTTTTCTGTCGCAGGATGCGAATTCGGAAAATTATAATTTCGGTGATGCAAGTCAATATTAATCAGAAGCAGCAGCATATGAATTATCTGCGGCTTGGAGCACTAAAATGCTGACTTCCTGGATAGACAATCAGTAAAACAGGTGCATAACCCAGTAGTTGGGTTAACGTCCGTCAAAGCAGTGTTTCGGCTAATCACTACTAATATGGGTCGTTCGAGGAGGAATTATGAAATGAACAGTTTGAAGCTGAAAGTGCAATTTCTTTTTTTTTCATCACTGGAAATTTTTTAAGAGTCGATTGTGCGAAGGATATGCTTCTCTCAATAATGATACTTTTTTGCTGAAATATTTCTTGAGTAACTGTCAGTTGTGTGCACTACGCAATGATTTATTTGCTTCTTCGTCTCATTTCTTTCTTTTTCTTTTTTTTATGGTTATTATTGCGCCTAACGTTTTGTTATCACTGTACTCTTTGGAAGCCGTTCAAGTTCAAAAAACTGTGTGAGGTTGTATGTAGTGGAATTGGGTTGCACTGCTCAGATTTGTAGTAAATGAATCCAACTTTAAGCCAGAAGAGCATTTCACCGTCAGGTCCTTTTTTTGTTGAACTATATTTGGGCAGTTATAGTAGCTGCCAAAGATGGCTAGATTTTTTCTTAGTAAGATTTTGCATTACAGGTTGATTTGTAGTTATCTGCATCGCTTTTTATCGCTAATAATATGTCGTGATTCCATCCCTATGTTTCCTGTTCAATTTAAAAATTTATCTAGATGTGAAACTTTAAGCTGATGTATCATATCTAAGAAGATCGTATTCTTTAAATCTTTTTTTTTTTTTTGAATATTCAGCACTCAGAAATTTTTTTACTTTATATTAATCGGTAATCGATTTTATTTGCTGTAGAGACCGTCAAGTTTTTTCCGCAAAATGTGTTTTTGTCGCAAGTAAAGTTGAGTTCTTGTTTCAAAATGCAGTAGTTTTATGATGTGCCATCAGTGTGGTATGTCTTAAATTTACGAAAGGCACCCTCTCAAATATTTCGAATCTGTCTCGTTGTTCGTCAAATTTCGTTTGTGGGAAGCTTTTATTTGAAGTTGGTGAGCTGATGATGTATGGTGTTGTAAGTTTTAAAACTTTGAAATTGTACTAGGTTATCCGTAGTACAGTAGTAAGGATGCAACGGTATGTCTATTAATTGGCAGTTGGCAAAACGCTTCATCACTTTCATTTGAGCTCATGTTAACGTTTATAAATGGTTCTTTGTGTGGTTGGATGTACTGGTACTGTACTATAAGGAAACCTTGTAACATCTGGCAGGATATGTTGTGAGTGACGTAAGACTTTTTGTACCTTAATAGGACTTTTCGTACTTTAAGAAAAATATAAAAGTGGTAGTAAAGTATGGATAAAGGGATGATTTTTCGTGGGACAAATAGCTCATTTAAGGAAGAAATTGATTCTTAAATACATATTTCAACATTCGGTCACTGTACAACTACGGAGAACTTTTTGGGTCGCACTTCGAAGGGTAAATTAGTGAACATATTTTCAAAAAGTGTAATTTATATTCTGGAATGGGTAAGCGTGGTATCCGAAATAGAAGGAGAAACAGTGATGTTGTGCCGAAAAAGGCAGGTTTAAATTTCTTACATAACTCTTATCTACTTTCGTTATCATTTCATTTTGACCTTGGTGACAAACAATATAGCTGATCATATGGTGAGTGGTTCCTGAAAAAACATTACATGTGAGATCAGATGTTATTGGTCCTTTTACAAAGTCATGTGATTTTTGGACTAGAGAGCAAATATAACTTACAGTCCAAATAAGATCAGTAGTGATTTTTGCAGGGTGAAACCCAGAACTACGTGTTAACTAGGTTCGATAAAACAAATGAAAACTTCTGCATTTATTACAAAAGTCAAGGGATTGTCAAGGATGATGAATGGGATGCGTTCATAGCTACCTTAAAAGACGATTTACCAACATCGTTCCGCATCCAAGGAAGTACCAAGTATTATTTTTACGTTGCTGCTGTTCAGCTGTATATCATTGTTGAGCAGTTCATCAGTAAATGATAAAACTTTACAGTTATCATCAGTTCAGAAGAACTTAATACCACCAGTGCTTTTTTTTTTTAAATATCGACCGCTATTTGGCGGATCGCTTTTTTCATAGTTTTTGGTTCATAAATGAAAGTTGTAGCTTAAATTAGAAAAATCCTTTATTGAGTTAACATGTTGATAAAGATTTTGGAAATAAAAGTTCCTTGAGCGTCATCGATAACATGTGAAGATCGTTTTTTTTTTTTTGGAATTCGCAGAATAATTCTTTTTGTCCCTATCCTTCGTATTGTGGTTAACAGGTCGTGCTCTAATACTATGACTCACAACACAGATCTTTGACTGTGACTCTTTAGTAAAATCATGTCTAAACGAATTTTAGCGAAGCGCAGTCTCTGATCGAACTGATGAACAGGCGTTATTTCGAGCCCATGAAAGAATGGGAAGATGGTGATGTATTTATCCCAAAACCGCTTCCTTGGTATTCTTATGCCTTCCAGACTCCAGTATCGCGTGCCGTCTTACGCAGTCGACCCTTGCTGAAAAGCTTCCATAATTTTCTTATTACGGAAGCCGAATTGGTATTTTTCACTTTACCGTTTCAAACTGTAATGCTTTATTATTTAACAGGGTTAGTACAATAAAAAATATGTTATAAATGTTTAAAGTTGCATTTATGCACTTGAAGTAATATTTTGCAATTTTTGATGCGTCATCTGTTAGTTAAATATATAAATTTAATTTTTTGTTTATGTGTATGAAATTTATCGTATGGAAATGTTTAGGACAGGAAAAGTGCGTAGTACACTTTTGCACTTTAATTTCATTTGTTCTTTTTTTTCTGTAGAATTTCACAGAATCTACTTTTAGGGTAATATAAGTCGACAAGAAGCAGTTAGCATGATTCCTCCACTTTTGCTTGACATAAAACCACATCACAAGGTTCTCGATGTTTGTGCAGCACCTGGAAGCAAAACAATGCAGATTATAGAGATGATGCATCGCAATGACAAAATACCTGGTGATTTTGGATTTTTTAGAATTCGCAAAATCTTAACTGAATCCAAGATAAAATGACATTTGTAAAAAAAATACCATTTCTTATAATGCTATAAAAAAAAACTTTGGCACATTTTTTCCACTGAATGGAGTATTCCCACTTCTATTTAATATTCGTGAATTCAATCGTTTTTGTTCCTTAACTTGCTAAAGATTCTTTTTTTTTCCTCTTGTCAACTATTTATTATATATAAAATATAAAAGATGATCTTCATATAAATTCAATTCATATAAAAGATGGTCTTCGTTGATGAATTTCTTATTTGTAAGATATTTTTTTAGAAGGGCTTATTTTGGCAAATGATGTTGATAATTCACGTTGTTATTTGCTAGTTCGTCAAGTTTTAAAAAGGATGCCGACATCAAATTGTATTGTAATCAATGAAGATGCTGCATTTTTGCCGGATTTATCAGTAAATAAAGTAAGTGCTCATAATCATGGTTTTATCTTACAGCAAAATTATTGTCATTCATATATTTTTAAATTTTTAGAAGATTTGGAAAATCTCCATACATATATAATTTGCTTTTTGAACTTTCCATATCCGTTCTCACTTGACATTTTTTATGGGATAAAATATTTCCGTCGGATTTTTATTTCTAAGGAAGGATATCCAGGATTCATGGGAACCGTTGTTGTTTGACAGAGTGCTCTGTGATGTAATCTGTAGTGGTGATGGAACATTTCGAAAAAGTCCGGACATGTGGCAGTCGTGGAACCCTGTTAAGGTTTGCGCTTTATTCATTTTTCTCAAGGACCGCTATGTTCGTTTTTGTAAAACTTTATGTCTGAGGCATATTTCAGGGTTTGGGTCTTCACAAGTTGCAGGTTAACATTGCTCGACGTGCTGCGCAATTACTTGCGATAAATGGTGCATTTTTGATATTCATTTTCTTTGTTATTTTTGAAATCATAATTGTAGCATGTTTTTTGCTTTTGCAGCTTTTTCATTCGGTTACTGTTGGCAGAAAAATGTCATCATACCTGACTCAAATTTTTTTTTTTAATAGGTATTCTGCTTCAATTATTTCCCAGTTTTCTGGGGCGTGATGTTAGTTTCATGGCTGATCTTTCAGTAAAATTTATCCTAGTTCTGTTTTTTCGGTTCAGGTCTTATGGTATATTCAACGTGCTCCTTGAATCCTATAGAAAACGAAGCAGTTATTGCATCTCTACTACGGTACAGCGCTGGTGCTCTAGAACTTGTTGATGTTTCTCAGCAGTTACCTCAGCTCAGAAGAACATCAGGACTTTCAAAATGGAGGGTATTTTTTTTTACGACAGAATTTCTTCTGGTCGGAAATTAGTTTCTGTAATCTGGATTTTCATTACTAACTCCTTAGCAAAGGAATGTTTTCAGGTATTTGATAAAGCCATGCGTGAGTACCATAATCTTGAAGAAGTAGTCGCTGATCAAAAACGATATTTTACTTCCTCGATGTTTCCTCCAAACAGCGAAGAAATTCAGAAATTTCATTTGGATCGCTGGTATTTTTTAATGTGTCATGAAACATAATTAAATTTGTAGATGTCCAGAAACTAGTTTTCACAGCAAGTCGTTTTTGATTTCTGACACTGGTCCACTACTGATTCAGTGATTTCAAGACTGATGTGTATTAGAGAGATTCTCTAATATAAAGTACGAAATCGATATTTATCTGGAAGAAAAATCATTGCAGTTGTGGTAAAATACATCTGCTCGATTATGGTATTTTCCCTAAATCATGTCAACTTTTGTCGGAATATACTCATGCTTTACATAAAGTATGTGAACAGTAACTTTGTAAGATTAAGTAGTAAATTCATTTATGGAAAATGAATCTTTATACAAATCCATTCATTTTCAGACTTTTTTTTTCAGTTTCCGGATATTGCCGCATATGCAAAATACGGGAGGATTTTTTGTTGCAGTGCTGAAGAAATTAAAGTCTCTGAATCATTCAGATCTTGCTTTTGAGTAAGTTTTTAACTATTAGTATATAAGTGAAGTACGTTTAATTTGTGCATGGGTATAATAGATGAATCTTTATTTTTTTTATTTTGAACTTTTCAAGTTTTTTTTAATTTAAATCTTTTGACGTGACATAATCTAGATTTAATTTATTAAAAAGAAGGAGCTTCAAAAATTTTGGGCCCTATTTCAGAAAAATGAATTCATTACATTGTATTACTGCATTTTATGGTCTGGTTGATTTTTTTGGATGCTTTTCAGCATACCGCCAGTGAAAAGGCGTCGGACATTTAAGGAAGATCCATTTGTATTTCTTGAAAAGGATGATATCAGATGGAAAGATATTGCGTAAGCTCACAGTTCGATTTCCTTTATGACATTTGAATCTTTGTTTCTGTTTCAGAACTTTGCTGTACTAGAATTCTAAATGTTAAATATCAGCAAAAGGAGAAATCCTCCAATTTGTCGGCTTAGAAATTTTTCAGTAACCATTATGGAGTATCGGAAATGTTCCCACACGAGAATCTTTTGGGCCGGACAACTGAAACAAATAAGAAACGGACTTTATATTTCGTGAACAGTGCAGTTAAGCAGTTCCTGTTGTGTAACCAAGACAAGGTTCTTTTTTGATTTCGAGATTTGCCTGCATCTAGCGAGCTAGTTTTAGTCTTCGGATTTCCTACTAGAATGCAATAATTTCATTTCTGATTCCAAAGGTTTTAGAGTTGATTTTCGAGATAAAGTTCAGCATTTGCAACGTCTATCAATGTCGATGTGATGTAGTGATAGCTAACAGTTTTCAGGTAAAAGTGATCAATGCTGGAATTCGTATGTTCGGACGAGTTGAAAACAAATATGACTTATGTCGATTTCGGATATTGCAAGATGTAGTTTTTTCATTAGATCGTCGTATTGTTTTTGGTTATTATTTTGACAAGAGAAATTTTTCACTTTATGGTAAAAATCAAATTTTCTAGGGTATCAGGACAATTTTGCCATATCTGAAGAAAAGGATTGTTGAAATTAGTGCTGAGGATATGCGCAAAATTCTGAAACCTGGAAATGGCAGTGAAAATTGTCCAAGAAATGGATTAGCATGTGATGAGAAATTCCGCGATATTTCGTCGGGAAGTGTAGTGCTCGTCTCCGAATTTAATGGGTGTGTTATCTGTTTATTTTTTGAATTGTCTTTTTTTTACATCGGAACTGAAATACTGTATTACTTGTGGACTTTAAAATAGCTTAAGACTTTTGTTAAATACATTTGCTGGAAAAGACTTTCCACTCTTACAGTCTTTTAAATTTTGCTTTATCCAATTTTCCATTTATTTTTTTTTTTTTTTCAATTTACTTTTCATAATTTTCGAGAACTCTATTTTTTAGTCTGAAGCAAATTGTTTGTGTTTGGATGGGAGCTAGAAGTCTTGCGCCATATGTTAGCAAAGAAGGAAGGATTCATGCTTTGCGTATGCTTGGCTGCGATACTTCTGATCTTGGTTAGCTTTTTTCTTTCTTTTTTTTTGCTTCTGTCTTCCTTTCGAAATAAGCAGTGATAGCATTAACATTATTAACAAGCAACAGTCAATAAATAGTAGAAGACAAATATTGGGAAAAGTCAGCATATTATTTAAGATGGAGCTATGTGGACTAAACGACAGTCGAAAGCAGTTCATAATGGAAAGGAAGCAGAAAAACGAAAAACTCCAAAAAAACCAGGTCCAATGGAAAAGGAGGGGAAAGTATTAAGCAGTGATCTTCCTGAAAAAGAAAAGGAAAGAAAAGAGTAAGAAAACAGTAAATCGAACGATGGTCAGATTAATAAAGTTGAAAATGAAAGGTTTAAATGGAAAATACTCAAGACAAATTGGTGATTAATTCATTGAAAAGTGTGTTTAATTATCTTTGTTGTCTTATATCTCATGAAGGATTCATGTGTCGGTCAAACTCTTTGTATCGAGGGAAATCTTACTAGATCATGTGAATGCTATATGACTGTTGTTTTTGTTTTTATTGAAAGTGGCGAATGTTTGATTTAATTTTCAGTAAGTAATATGTTGGAATAAAGACATGATAAACTTTCTTACTTGTTGGGTTTTCCAGCGTAATTCTCGGTATTTTATTATTACTATTTCAAGATGACAATAACTTTATTTTTGTAGGAATGCTTCCGTTTAATTATAGCTTTGTTATAGTTTCATTTATGTTTAAATAATTTATTGTTCTTGCATATGCTTTTCGCTCCTAAAGATTAACATTTATTTTGACGCATCTGTTATTCCATAATAGTTCCAGCTTTTTTGTACATTTGCAGATGAAACGAGCATTAGTCACAGATGAATTATTCAGAAAGTTGACATTTGGGATCAAAAAAAGCCAGCTGCGATATAAAAAGCAAGAAAGTAGGTGTGACATATCGCTAAATTTAATCAGTAGGACAGATTGTTTAGGTATTATTTGCAATTTTGACTATGGAAGTTTCTACGTTGAAAATATGAATCATATATTAATTTAAAATAAAACTGATACTGCCATCATTTTTAGCCAATCAAAACGCATTGCTGATGCGTATATTGCCAGATGATTACAAGGAAAGGTATGAACGAAATGAAGATACGAACGATGAGGCAAGCAAGAATTTAGCAACATTTGGGAAAGGTTAAGTTTTTTTGGGTTTTTCTGTCAGTTTATAAATTCCAGGAGTATGGGTTTCTTCTTGAATAATATAGAGTTGGGAGGTTAAATGATGACTAAGGTGACTACCGTTGTGCATGCTTGCAAACTGCCATGATGCTTGATATCCTTGAAATTAAATTGAAAAACATTGCTGTTTTTAAAATATTTTGTGCATTTTCTGATAACCCTTGGAAGGTACAGAGCCATCGTGTACAATATTTCCTAAATTATTTATTCCTTTTTCCTTGTTGTCCTCTCACTCGCACTCTGATATTAATTCGCATTTATTTTTAACATTTTCAGAACCTGAAATTCTGGGAGGATGTGAAAGTGTTCGAAGAAAAAGAAAGAAATGCAGGAGCTTGACTGTGAAGAGAGAGAAAGTAAATATTTTGTTTTTTTTTTTTGTTTTCGTCTTGAATTTCTCAAGGATAGTAAGTTAATGTCGTTACAGCTTCCTGAGAATATATCTCTATTTAGGTTGCACATTTGCGGAAATTGAATCACATTTTTGTTTGGGGCGATGATATTCCCGACCCTTTGGTGCATTTCACTGAAATTAATTGCTTTTCAAAAGAATTGTACGACAATTTAAAAGAATTTGGTATCGCAGAACCAACTCCAATCCAGATGCAGGCTATTCCATTAATGATGCAGAAAAGGGATTTGTTATGTAGTGCTCCAACAGGTCTGTTTTTTTTTTTTTTCAAGATTTTCTGTTTTGTCTCCAGTTTTTTAAGGGTTAGTATTACTACTTAATTTGCTTTCACAGTATTACTGATTGATTTTCATGGATTGTTTATACACACCCAGTATTTATCAAAAAAGTGACTTCCAATAAGGATGTACTTTGTAGGCTCTGGAAAGACACTAGCATTTGCTTTACCTATCATTGTTGATGTTATGCGTAAAAACCAATGTACCATGTTGAATGCTATAGTACTTGAACCAACATATGAACTAGCCAAACAGGTACCGGATATAAATATTCATCTGTTATTTTATCAGGGCTTTTCTTCTAAAATCAGTTTTTTCTTTATTTTTCAGACATATATCCAATTCTTAAAATTCTCTCAAAATCTACCAATTACGTATTCCTTCCTGGAAGGAGACGAGATCCCAGAAAATGGTGTGTTTTCTCACTTGCTTAAATTTCATGCCACTTTTCAGAAGCCAAAAATCATCTCTCGTAGTCAGGATTAGAAATTACTTTCGTCGGGTTCCTTTAAAGGATTCTTATTCATTACTTATATTTAAATAGTTACTAATTTTCTCTTGCAAATCTTGATTAGTATATAGTTAAATTCATTTTATTTATTCCACTTAATGCATTATCATCAAGGTTTTTTTTTTTTTTTCAGTGAACATTGTTATTTCAACGCCAAATAAGATGGTTTATGCTTTGGAGAAAAGCAAAAAAATGCTATCATCGGATAATCTGAATTGGCTTATTATTGATGAAAGTGATAGGCTTTTTGACACTACAGAAGGAGATAGTAGGTGCTTTAGAAACCAGGTGAATATCGATCATTTTGATCATACATATCCAGTAGGAGCAGTAATATATGTTTAATTTATTTAATTTCATAGTAAACGTAGATTTTTTGCAGCTTGCTAAGATATATCAAGCGTGCAATGGAACTTCTGTACGCCGCGCCTTTTTTAGTGCAACATTTTCATATGAAGTTGAAGACTGGTGCAAAAGGAATCTCTATGATATGGCTATGATTTGTGTTGGCGCACGGTTAGATTATTTTTTGTCTCTTTGTTATTCTTGAAATAAATCTTGACTCGAGATTTTTGTGTTCTATTTTATTCTAATTACTTCATTAATATTATTACTTTATAATTACTTTACTCTTAAATAAATTACAAACCTATTAGTACTACTTAAGAAATTGATTTTTTCCCGTTGTAACTGTTGATGAAATATTGACTGTCAAGAAACATATGTGAAATGATTTTAGAAATTCAGCAGTTGAAAGCGTGAGGCAAGAACTGATTTATGCTGGATCAGAGCATGGCAAAATTGTTGGTCTTAAAATATTGTTCCAAAACAGTTTTGAGCCTCCAGCGCTGGTTTTTGTGCAGGTTTATCAGTTTTTCTTTTTCTGTATTTTCGCGATTGCAGACGCAAACATTTTTTAGTTATGTTTTTTAGTTATGTCAAGATTTACTGTCTTATCTCCGATGTTAATAATGTCTTATAAATGAAGTTAAATGCAATTTGAGCTAACAACTGATATTTTAGATTTTGAGTTTGCTATAGCTTGTGTCTGCACTAGATAATTTTTTATCAAAATTTTTTTGACAGAGTAAACTGCGAGCAAAAGAACTGGTATCAGTTATGGAATCATTTCAACCGCCAATTCCGGTAAAAATGATCTCAAGTGAAAAGACGGAAACTGAGGTTTGTAATGTTTTTAATTCTATATCTTTTTTGCATAATTCAGCCTTTATGTATTTTCTTGTGTGATTATTCCATACTTCGAGAAAGAATGATCGAAAATTGAATAACTGATGTGCCTTTATAGCGTGAGTCCGCGATTGCTGAATTTCGTAGCGGACAGGTTTGGGTTTTGGTCTGTACGGATTTGATGGGTCGAGGACTCGACTTGAGTGGAGTGAATTTAGTGATCAATTTCGATCTTCCAACTTCAATCATCAGTTATATTCATCGAATTGGTAACTTCTTTACAAAAATAAGAAATAGAATGAACATGGTTAATTTACTGAATGAAAATTGGGATGATATATTTCTAAATATAGTTTTCACTTTAAATTAGGTCCTTTTTTAGATGTGCTTTTCACTTTTATTACTCTAGAAAGCTCTGTAATTTTTCTAAGGATTCTTATTTTAAAAATAGAATTTTTATTGATTTGGAATAATAAAACTTTGTATTAACCTGATAAATAGGTCGAACAGGGAGAGCTGGGCGGCGAGGTCATGCAGTCACATATTTCACTGAAAGTGACTTGAACTTTATTCGTCCAATAGCAACTGTAATTAAGCAAGCTGGCTTCGAGGTTCCGGAATATACTCTAAAGATGCGGAAGCCAACAAAGTAATTTCATATATTTACTCAGTATAATGAAGCGTTTTCTTTTTTCACTATTAGGTTTCTGTTGAATTTTGTGTCGTTGTCATTTCCAGGAAAGAGAAGAAAGATTTATTGAAGCATGCTCCAAAACGAAAGAAAATAGGACCTTTCAAGGAAGCAGAAAAAAGTGGAAGAAGAAGAAACGAGGTGAATTAAAAAACAGTATCACTTGATTAGAAAAGATGATGTTAATTTTGTTTTTCTACTGCTGTTACTTTGTTTATCAAAAGTCCTAAAATTATCTTGAAATATTGTGAGTTCAATTTGGAAGAAACTCAAACGTTTGGTGCTCGATTTGATATAACACTGATTAATGTTGAGGGGTGTATGCAAGGTTACTTTAGCGCTGGATGTGGCTTAAAATTGTTTGCTTTCATTTTGCTATATGTTGATTAAAAAAAAAAATGAAATTCTTTTCGATTTCACAAAACTTGCCTAAGATGTAAAGGAAATGGGTTGCGAGAATAAAATAAATAGATGCGAGAACGAGAATGACTGCTGTTCTATGTTAACGAGAGGTATGCCTAATAAATAATATATGTCAAGAGGATTTTCTTACATAATAAATTGAAGCGTGATTTTGATTCTACACTATCTTGAATGTGTTTGGACAATTTAATTATTAATAAACTTCCACAAGTTTAATGTACGCCTAGTGCCTATGACAAGAATCAAAACAAAACTGTTTCTTTGAAGTACTGTTGACTTTTAAAATTATTCTCAGTAACTGGTTCTCTTGCGTGGTGTGATTCTTGAGCAGAGACTTTTAAGGGTGGTTTCTCCATTTAATAATGGTTAGTAGTGATGTCGCTTCTTAGAATTGTTGTAAAACTGGAGAAACAATACAGTGCTCTGATAGCAATTCTTAAAATAATTTGGAGAATTTCCGACTTGTTCTGTAAGAAACACCGACTTGTCATTGAAGTCAAGCATCTACTACAACTTGGGCTGGCCGTTTTTTATGGTTTTACATACTGAAATACCATGATAATATTGTTTTCCTGCAGCCTAGGGTGTTGTTTTGAATGCCAGTGTACAGTAGTCGCTTGAAGTAGTGAATGCTTGGTTACAGATGCTCCTGTGTGGAGTTTCATTTCTTCTATTTGTTGCTTTCTTTGGAATCCTCTGTTCTCAACAGGCGCCCAAGGATCTCCTCTTAATACCAGTATAACTTAATGTTTCTCATATCTCTAATAACTTCACTGTCACTGCATAAGCTGATATGCACTGAAACAGAACTCAACTAATCCGAGAACTTCATGTCACTTTCTCGTCCAGCTACCGGTTCAGTTAGAATAGAATCCTCCGTTAATCTCAATTTTCAGAAGAATGAACCTTAACCGNGAACTCAACTAATCCGAGAACTTCATGTCACTTTCTCGTCCAGCTACCGGTTCAATTAGAATAGAATCCTCCGTTAATCTCAATTTTCAGAAGAATGAACCTTAACCGCTGACGCCAAGAATTTCATTTGTAACTACAATAGCAGTGGGCTGGAAGGAAAAATGTGTACGGTAAGAACGTTCTGTGCAAGTTGATAGGTAATGATTGAAATGAGCCAACGATAGGGGAGTTAAAGGGACCAGAGTGATGATGGGCCCTTCACTCCCTCAAAATGTATCATATATCTTCAGCTGTTCAGTTCCGTGGGGTTCGGTTAATTCAGCCATTCAACCGACGTTCTGTTCATTCGCATCGCATAACGGATCGGCTATTGCTTAATAAAGCATCTGTGCTTCAGTTACAGATAAGAGATGTGGAGTAAACTGAGTGTGTTAGGTTTAACAAACAGACAAGTGCGATGTTTCGCGATTTCGAGTCGATACATGAAGAATAAGATCAAAGTAGCGAATGCTGTCGTTGATTTGGATGGTGATGAGATGACGAGGATAATCTGGAGAGAAATTAAGGAAAAGGTAGTAGCAGATTCTCAACATCATGGAATACTCCGGAACGCAGTGTGATATCTCTGCACTAGAAGTTTAATTAGTTCGATTCAGGGAAGCGCAGTTCCAAAATATCATTTCTCTAGTTGTTTCTGGTTTTGTACGAGTAATTTTTTTTGATCATTAACCATTCAGAAAACTGTACATGGCTCATTTCATACTCTTTTAGTTAATTTTACCTTACTTGGACATCGATATAAAGTATTATGATCTTGGCTTATCAAATCGCGACAAGACCGATGATAAAGTAACAGTGGAAGCTGCTAAAGCGGTTAAGAAATACAATGTTGGGATCAAGTGTGCAACAATTACACCTGATGAAGCTAGGTGAGTTACAATCGACACTTTCTACTTTTTATGTTGAGGGAATTTGCTACTATACATAGTAAACATGTCTTCATTCATCAAACAGTAAAAGTGATATCTACCGACCCTGTATTGATCAACATCAGGAGTGTGCAGCATACTTTCCTTGTTTATTTTTTCCGAAGCAATAACTTATTTTTCATAATGATCACTAAGGAAGCAATGAAATTCACAGATTAAGATATCCTTTTAGAGTGAAGGAATTTAACTTGAAAAAGATGTGGCCAAGTCCAAATGGTACATTACGAAATGTTCTTGGTGGAACTGTTTTTCGTGAACCGATTTTATGTAAAAATATACCAAGGCTTGTTCCTGGTTGGAAAGAATCCATTATTATTGGTCGACATGCATTTGGTGATCAAGTTAGGCGTCATTTGTTTTACTGAAATTTGTACTAAATTAAATTAGCTCATGAGGGGTTTTATGCAAAAGCCTGGTGAATTGTGAAATGGAAAGAGCGTCCCTATTTACTAAAAGAAAGTTGATCAATTTATCCTGTCGATCATGAAGGAGGCATTTAGAGTCTTTTTTTTTTTTCATTTTATATTCTTTCATTTCAATTTCTTTATTGCAAACACTGATGTTCCTTATACTTGAGTTTTACAGTATAAAGCGATAGACATGGTTGTAAAGAAAGGCACGAAATTTCAACTTTGTGAGATCACTGACGGAAATGATAAGCGACACGATGTATTCACATTCGATAAAAGCGATGGTGTTATTATGGGAATGTATAATACTGATGAGGTTTTTTTTTTTTTTTTTTTGAAAAATTCGCACTGCTTAAAAATTATGACAAACATTTTTAATTGGTCTGCTTTAAGACCCATTAGGAAATGAACTGAGAAGTTTATAGGTTGGTGCTATCAAAGCCAAAAAGATAAAGAACATGGGCTGGAAATAAATTGGAGGCGAAATACACCTTTTTTCTAACGAGTCTTAGTTTCTGTCTTTCTTTTTTAAAAGTTTTTTGTGAAGAAAAAATGTTGAAAAGTCATTGAATTCACTAACCTTCATACCCTTTAATTAAATAATGCAAGATCTTGAGATTCATAAAAGCAAGTACTTGTTTTTATTAGCTATGTCCGTATTTTAGAGCATCACAGATTTCGCCCATTCCTGTTTCCAGTATGCTTTGTTGAAGAAACGCCCGCTTTATTTTAGTACGAAGAATACAATACTAAAAAGATATGATGGGCGTTTTAAGGACATTTTTATGGATATTTATTTAAAGTATGCCTTTCTTATCTAAAGTATGTTATACTGCGGAAATAACTGAGTTGTTAATCATTTGAACATTTCAGGGACTATGAAAGTGATTTTAAGAAACTGAACATTTGCTATGAACATCGACTGATCGATGACATGGTCGCTCAGGTGTTCCTATAGTTATCCTAGCTTAAATCCTATTGAAGTTCCTACTTAAAAAGTGGGAGTCCTTGGTTCAAAGGTAGTCGTTGTTTCAGGTGTTAAAAAGTGCTGGTGGCTTTATATGGGCATGCAAGAATTACGATGGTGACGTACAATCGGACATCATTGCCCAAGGTTAAGGAGCGGTCCTTACAACGATTTTTGATTAGTCTTTCCAAAAATCTCAACTCTCCTTATATCCAGGTTATGGCTCGCTAGGCTTGATGACATCAGTGTTAATATGTCCTGATGGTAAAACAATAGAAGCAGAAGCAGCACATGGTACTGTGACACGGCATTATAGAGAACATCAAAAAGTTATTTTTACTTTTTAATATGTTGTAGCCTAACGCTTAAAATTATCCCGTCAAATATATATATATATTGTTAATATGTCCTGATGGTAAAACAGTAGAAGCAGAAGCAGCACAAGGTACTGTATATATACATATATATTTTAGTAAAAAATATATATATATATATATATTAGTTTTAATGGACTTTGATAACACATTATTCTCAGAACTTTCAGTAAAATCTCGTTATTCTGACAACTTTTATTTATGACATCGAACACTTCACCATTTAAATTTTTTAAAGGGTAGGTCAACATCAACAAATCCAGTTGCATCCATATTTGCTTGGTCAAGAGGATTAGACCATCGTGGTAAGCTGGATAACAACAGTGCACTTCGGAAGTGAGTTAGTTTTAATACTGTGCTTGGTGAAAAGGATTACATATCAATATATGTTCTAGAGGAAACGGTCACAATCTAGCGATTGGAATAGTCATATTCGATATGCGATCATTTCGTGCTAACATGTGTTGAAGTTATTTATAAAGCCCTCAAAATGCCCAACATTACAGTGAAAACGTGAGTTTTCACCTAATAATCGAAAGTTCTGTCATAGGTTCGCGAAAGTACTGGAAAAAGCATGCATCACTACAATTGAAGATGGAAAAATGACGAAAGATTTGGCTGTCTGTATATATGGGCAGAAAGGTGCAACATTAGACACTTTCTTGAGTACGGAGGATTTCCTGCATACTGTTGACAGCAAACTACAGTTGCTAATGAAATAAAATCCCGGCAATAAGATTTGGTAAGATAATGCGATGGAATGAAGTTTGTCTAAAATAATTGAAAATTTTTGAAAGAGATAAGGGTTAGATTGAAGATCCGTGGGAAAAAAAAACAAGTTGGTAAAATTTTTTTTTCCTTGACATTCATCGGCTCATATACTTGATATGATTTCTTAGTGTTAAGCGTGGTGCCAAACCATCAGTCTTAAACAGCTTTCCTACTAAAGGTTTCCTTAATTCATACGATCATTTCAAAAATGCTATTCACTGCTTTTAAATAACAGAGTAAGCATTTGTTATAATATCGTTTTTTTTATTTTTATTTTTAGATAAGTCGTCATCAAAGATACCAAGAAATATATGATACAAACTTGTTCGGATGCATCAAAAAAGAGAGGAGTAGCTCTTTAAAAAAAAAAAAAAAAAAGAAAAAGACAAAACAAAACAAAGGGGAGTTTTGCTGCACTTACCTCATAAATCCTTATCAAAAATAAACAAAGTATGGTACACGATTGCAATGAATCATATTTAAAATGAGAGGATAAATACATTTCAGTACAAAGGGACAGGCTATAGAATTCTGAGGCTATTTTTAAAGCTACACTCTGGAGCGAAAACAACAGCTCACTCACACACTTCAGCTCACTTGTTTTCCGATCTTGACAAAGAAAAAAAACTGGGGGCTCTCGAAATAATGATAATTAAATATTATGCAACGGAGATAACTATAACATAATTTTTAACAACTAGCTTTTGCTTGAATGGGTTGCACAGGGATTTTTATGGTTGCCTGTTTATTTGAGAAAGGTGATTCAGCTACAGGAATATATGATGAGCGGAAATTGCTACTAACTAGCGGTAATGCTGTATCCAGCTGGGGTTTCAGCACACACCCAAAACAAACTAACGCAGAATCTGACCATAGATTATCTGCCTGCACTAATACTTGACAAAGAAGTCGGTAAGTATAAGGACCAATCTCCTTGAAGTCACTTTCCCGTGGATAAAAAAGAGTTGAACTTCGATCAGGATAATCTGTCTGGAAAACATCTTTCGTATCATTAAGAAGTATGACCAATCAATTATTTTTATCTGGATCTTCTCATTACACTGCTTTCAACTACGCAAAAAGAAAAAAAAAAAAACGAACGAAGAATCTGTTTTGCAAAGTCGTGATGTCTTTTTATATTAATATCATTTACACTCAGAACTTGCTTAACACATAATTCATTTCTACGAAATCATTTGAACATTCCACGCTAACCTTTATTCTAAATCGAGAAATGTCATTTTTGTTAAAATTATGTAATAGAATGTTTATTGATATCCCTAGCGGTAATCCAACGACGAAGCGCATTGGCTCACTAGGAGTTTCTGACGGTTCCACAATCTATAAAACAGAACCAAAGAGATTTGGTCTAAGATGAATTCAATGAGGAAAGCAAAAAGTTAAAGTCGTCACGAAAACTGCAGAAAACGTCTTAAAAGAAAGAAAAATTCAATATTTGCAGTATATGTACACTTAGAAAAAAAAAATTCAAATGCAACAAACCTGAGCCCACTTAATAGAAACGCTGCCAAGCGAAGCAAATTTCTTCTGCAACAGAACTCCGTGAGACTGGAACAAAGAAGTCAAACTTGCACCACTAATAAACTTCTTCGCTTCTGCTGCTTCAAAAAGCCTTTCAATACCAATTAATACTTCGGCCATGAACTCACTTGGAGACATTGTCATGGAACGAAACCGTCTTAAGCACAAAAATTATAAGGAATTGCACGAAGTGGGAAAATCATGTACAAATTACAGTTAATAATAAACAAGACAATTGTATGATATTTGTTTATTATTAAACACATTAAAAAATAAAAAATACTCTTTAAATCGAATCACTTCCGCTTCTATAAGCTCTGCAATATTTGTGTGAGCTCCAGGTTCTATATCAAATAACGCTGCTAGGCGCAAAAGGGATAGCTGGAAACGGAATTCTTCCAATGTTGCTAACATTATTTTATCCACAGATGAAAAATCATTATCGACACGCTCTAATAGCTTAAGGCCCTGTAAAAAGAAAAGTTAATTGTAACTTAGGAATAACTTGTGGAAAAAAAAAGGAAATCCAATTTTAAAAGTTACCTCATCAACAGCAGTGAGGGCAACCTGTAAATCACCCCCATAGGAAAGAATTTTAACGCTCAGTTCGCACTGCGTGAGAATTTTTAATAAACAGGATAAGAACTGAGCCGTACCGGCAACTCCTTCATCGCCTTCACATAATGCATCCATATCTCTGTAGTGATTAAAAAAATCGAGTAAAATGAGAATCTCAACTTCTGACTGCAACTAATAAGGGAACCTTGTCTTGAAAGCCTTTTTCTTGAAAGAAACAGATTTGATGCACTACTCATAATCATATTTCGACCATACTTGAAAAACAATACTTGAGTAAAAGCTTTTTTTCAGTCATTCGTTGCTGATAAGATCGAGTTTGAGTAGCTTCCTGCATCATTTCGTACGTACGCTCAAGGAGAGCACGAGTTCGTTCCCCAGCTTCCAATTTTTTGCTGACCGAAAATTTGTCTGTACTTGAAGTACTATCGTCCGAGAATGCCTAGATTGATGAGACATTTTCTCGTTTTTTTTTTTTTTTTTTTTTAAAGCTTCTTTAAACAACACAGACAATATGACACAAAACTTACATCGATTGTAGGCACTAAAAGAGGCATTGAACAGCGCAAAAACTTATAGTGTCGTACAGCAAAAGTTGGCAACAGTGAACAAATCGGATCATGAACACTTGCTGCGTTCAGTATTAATATAAGTTTGGCCAAGTCTGCAAAGAATCTAAAGATTTAGAAATTTTTGATAAAGAGAATGAATAGGTCGACAACATTAACATTTATGTCAGTTGAATTCTTGAGTTACGTTTTTTTATTACCTTGAACAAAAAATTCGACAAAACACCTATTGGTTTGTTCATTCCTCATAACTAAATGTTTTTTAACAAAATGTTTAATAAGCAATGCTTACAGAACTGATCGTCAACTGCTGGTTCCGTGATATCGAAGACAGGATGAAGTTCAAGTAATTCATCAGATAAGAGCTGTACGAATGTTGCATGACGACGGCCAAGGTCGCTCATACATCTAAACAATTTTAAATCTGATAGTTTTGAGACGGTTTCATTGAAAGGTTAAATGAAGTTAAATATTTTAAAAAATTTTTGTAAAGATAGTAGAAGTCAAATATCGCATTGGTATAAGCTAGGACTACGAAGTGAAAGAGACTAGGCATACTTAAAAATTGACTGATGATCAATCGGAAATCTTCTCATACAATTCAGCAGTGCTTTAACAACATATCGAAGGCAATCAGGAGTACCTAATGTTGACCTTGACAGCAATACACGCAAAGCTTCTCTACTATCAGGAAAAGCATCCTTAAATATGAAGACAACGCAAAATGTGAAAGGGAGAAACAAAATTAACAAAAATCATTTGCGAAATAATTTTTTTTTTAGGATAAAACACTAATAACACCAACATCAAGAACGGTCAATATGGTGTCGAGTTGCTCTTTCTGTAATATACCGTGTACCACTAGCGGTGTCAAAGCTCGCACAGCATCTAGACGTACCTGAAATATTTTCAGTTTTCCAGTTCAAATTTTATCTCGCTGATCTTTTACTTTAAAAATACAAGGAAAAAACTACATTTGTGTAAAAAACTACATTCCATAATGCTACACATTACCAACAATATCTACACACTCAAAACATCAAAAAAAATTTAAAAACTTCAAACAAAAATCAAGGATCATGGAATCATAAAAACTTAAGAAAGCATCATGTGACAAAGTTAAACACTGCCCCCTCAAATCACAAAACCTGTTCAATCTCATCGTTGAACATATCGGCTAAATGATCTAAAGCAGCTGCTGCTAGGAATGGTCGTTCAGCAGCCAACCTGCCTAAAGAATAAACGCCAGCTTGTCGAACAACTGAAAGTTTTACATTTAATATAAACAATAAAAGTGTTTGCTCAAAAAATTCAAGTAAAAAAAGCAACTTCTTTTCCCTCAGTGCAACGTCTTCTAAATCTGAGGTCTTCTGCACTGAAGGTCGATTTTTGTCGGTATGACTTTAACTGTGGTTGGAATGAATTAAACTTATTCAAAATGGTCATAAACATATGTTGTATTACGAAACATACTCATAAACTCATCCTCCAATGCTGTAACGAAAGCACCACAAGCTCCCGAAGAAATGATGCTCGCTTGTTCTTCATCAAATTTTTCCACTGGAACATCTTCTCCCAGTTTTTTTCCTGTTGACCACTCACTTGTTGCTTGTGAGCGTCGGCGTCGTGATCCATATGCTTGAGGTTTTTTTGAAACACCGTCACGCGTTTTTGACATCTACAGGATATAAAGAACAGATTTTTTCTTCATTGAAGAAATCTTGGCTTAATCTGAAAAAAAAAAAAAAATACCCTCATAGCATTTAATAGCTTCTTGTCAAGTGTTTGATCCAAAAACGAATCAGAAACTAGCTGAAAGTCGCCCAAAAGTCGAGCAGCAACTGCGCGAACAGTAACCTGAAATAAATTAAGGAGATGCCACAAAATTATTTCGTTTTTTATTATTCCAAATATAAAACAGTAGTAATTGTCTAATAAAATAATCTTATTGTAAAACTGAAATGAGTTATAACTTGAGCTTGGCAAGTAAACATACCAACCTCAACATCATTGATTGCATGGCACACAGCAGCAAATGCATCATCCACTAAACGTAGCTTTGCACCGTTCCGACCAATTACTTCGCTTAACATTTTTGTGTTTTTATATTGTACGCAGTTTGCAAAAAAAAAAATTTTTTTTTGGAAAAATAAGGAAATATTTGACACACTAATTCATTAAGCATATACAAATGCATGTGAATAAAGTAATAAGTGATTATTACGTTTCAGGACGATGATCTGCGAATACTTTCAATATATGTAACGCTTCTGTTCGAACTATTTTCGACGAGTTTTCACATAACTGGAAATATTTTTCAATGAATGTATCTTCAGAATAAGCGTAAGTAGGGCAAGGAGGATGTTTGTTCATTTTATTCAATTTGTTGAAATTTACATTCATATTACATACCTCGGAAAACGTCGAAAATAGGCAGAGAAATTCCTGTGTGATTTTTTTTTTTTTGATTTTAATTTCTATAAAGTCAAAATTTTTTTCTTCTTTAAATAAAATATAGCAGTTAGTTTCCAGTATTTTCATACTGAATATTATAAAAACGTACATTTTTCACTTGTTGATAAATGAAGAAACTAAGCAATCGCCCACTTGCAGCCATGGTAGCAAGACCCTTCACTGCAGCTATTCGTACTCGTGAATCACGATCTTCCGCCATTTTTGATAACAGTTTTTCAAGCCACAGGAACTCCTGCACTGAACATTGTTGCTTGCCTAGAAAAGAGTAAAATTAGGCAAGAATACCAAGAGAGGTTGCTACAGATTGCTTTCAGTAAGTAGTAACATCTCCAGCTCTCTTACGTTACTAATTGTACCTTTTAAGAAACACGTGACAAAGAAATTAACAGCAGCAACCCGACTATTCTGATCGGTTGAACAGATACTTTCTTCTGCCATACAATTCATTCGCTGCATATATTGACCAATTTTTAAACCTTCAGCCAGTGCCCATTCAAAAAGAGCTAACAATGGAGCATAGGTAGCAGATCGATGAAACAGACTATAAACATACATCGATTAGTAAAAGCAATATAAACAGATCTCCTAACGAATCATATATGAATGAATACAATGCTTATTCTCTGGACTAATTAAAAAAGAGTAACAATAATTTACTCAAAAGATAATAGTTCATGGAATAAACACTAAAACTTACTAGCTTTAATAATCTTAAAGAAAAATTAGGATACTAATTGGAGCAAAATCAATACCTGAAGGATTTGCAACTGAAGTGCTATTTAATAAATCATTTGAATCAAGGCTTAATATTTTTATTTTCCAAGTGAAAATGGTAAGCCACTTCAAGCTTTTTCTAATGGAAAATTCTATTGCCAACACTGTGACTTTCATAATTTTGAAAAACAGGCAATTATGATTTTCTTTATAATTGGGTGATCGGTATAGACACTTCTATCTAAAACCCCGAGAAAGTTTCGCAAAAAAAACAACTTGAAACATGCCTAGTGTCCTTTTTATCCTTATCAGCCAACAAAATCATAATTTCATCCCATATATTTTGCTTCATACGAGTCGATTTGCAAATATGAAGCGTATATAGCAAACAAGTATTACTCGTAGTGACAATTTTCGAAACTGCTGCTATTTGAATCAAAAGTTTTGCGCAATGAACCTGTTCATCAACACCGAGAACAGATAAATGTTCTCCGTAGAATTCTCTCAAGCGTGAAAATGCTCTAAATGCAAAATAAATAACGAGTAAATCCTCAGGTAAAAAAAGAAATGATAACATCGAAAAATGAGTTCAAGATAAAATTGAGAATTTACCCCAACTTGTCGCCATTCTCTATGCATTTTAGGCACTCTTCCAGGACCACATATGAAATCCGACCAGAGAGCTTCAGCGTTACTTTCTCTACTTGCGCTGAAGTAGAATGCAGACGTGGTCTCTTCAGGTCCAGTGGTATCGACGACGGTGACACAATGACCTTCAGGAAATTATACCCAGAGTTTCTCTATTCATTTTAATCTCTGATTCCCGGGATATTAACATTAAATCAGTGATAAGTGAAACTTCATTTGAAAGAGTTAATCAATAGAAAATCAATATATTGTGAGATCTGTTTAATTTCTATAAAAAGTCACAGAAATAAACGTCTCTCCACCATGCAATTAATTCAGTGCTTGCTGAGGAAATAAACTAAGTTCCTCAAAAAGAAAAATATCATTGAAGGGAGCGGTAACTCGGCAAACTAAAAGCAGAAACTTATCAAAAATATCTACCACAACTACGCATACAACATTATCAATAGCAGCCTAGTAAAACTTACCAGTTGTTTTGAAACTTCATGTGGAAGCACTCCCTTCGAGGTTTGTGCTACATCGGTAAGCCTTTCTCGCTTCAGCCGATGTAAAGAACGCCACTGAGGGTCTTTTGAGAACTTTGCCGCAGATATACTCCCTTGCTGTAGCATTTGTGATAGTGCGGGTCGCCAAGACTTCACGATTTCATCTGTGACGGACAACAGGCCATCCCTTACATTCCCTGCGGTCTGTAGGATTGGTAGCTAGCTGCGAGGTCGTTCTCGTAGGGGTCTTCGTCCACTTCGGCGGTCTTGTTCTTTTCTCTTTTCCGTTATTGCGTTCTTTCAGCTACTTTTTAACCACTTTCCATTTCACTTGCTATCTCTCTACTATCCTTCTTTCTTGCCTCTTTTTGTTGGCGCAGAAGTCATCTCCTGTAACAGTCTGATTTTCCATTTGCTCCTTCGTGTGGTCACTGCCATCATCAGTACCTCTTTTGATAGATGAACGGCTTTTGGTTTGATTTTTCTGTTTTCGTATCTNCTCCTTCGTGTGGTCACTGCCATCATCAGTACCTCTTTTGATAGATGAACGGCTTTTGGTTTGATTTTTGTTTCTGTCTGTTTTTCTCTTTCTCTATCTTCTTATTCTTTACTTGCCCTGTGAAAACTAGCAGAAATGTGCTCCCTTTCACGATCCACATGTCGTTTACAATAGATTTGCTTGCTTCTTGATATTCAATGGTATAACAATAAAACTGTTACCCTTACAGGTAGACTAACGGCTAATCGGGTGGAGATGGAAAAAGAAGGAGATGCTAACACTGTGACAATGAGTTTTAAGGATCATCGTACTTGTGATGACTCATCGGTTTGTTATATTTCGGCAGTTAAGGAAAAATGAGAAAAGTGGGCCTCATGGGTTTCGTTTTGAAAGTTGTTTGGGTAGTTTCATTTCGATTAAGTGTTTAAAGCGTTACTCGTAAACAATTCTACCTTACAATCAAGGTAGCAATAGATCACTAGTCCTCATCGAAGTGTTTTATATTCCTGGCAATGGTAAACAGCTGCCAGCATGTTTGGCTTGAAGTTTTAAAAAGTTGAAGTTGGCTTTCCATGTGAAATATATTGAAGATGTAGAATATTTTTTTCCATTAAGCTATTACTGACCAGAAAATATGAGGAATCTTTGCATGACAGCGGAATGGAAAATTGTTGTTTTTTTTTTTTTTTTTTTTTCAGAAAGAATGTCGATGGGATGCAGAATTTGCGTTTTTTGTTCTAAAACAATGTGTAATAAGTCGTATCTTGTTGTTCATCATACAGTTCTTAATGAATGTTGCTGTAACTGATTATCCAACGGATGCCTTTCGAGGAATCCCAATCTCACAAGGTTAATATAGGATGACTGCGCTTTTTTATTGTAAATTGCATATTTGTTCGCAATTTATTTATCTCGGTGGAAGGACTTATTCTACTGATGTTAGTAAGATGTGGGTTCTGCTTTTCCTAATCAAGTTCAATTTCTTTGAGGAATCATTCAGAGGATCAAATTTGACCACAGTTCCTGTTATTTTTATTTCGTATGGTATGAGAAAAGTAGATACATTTTTTTTTTCTCAAAAAATGTAGATGAATTAAATATCGTTCTGCATACTTCGATGCCATAACCTGATTGCTTTAAAAAAAATGGTATTTAGCTATTTAATTCCTAGCTATAAAAGAAGTTTTACAAATATTAGGATTTCTCTGACTATCCAACAGATTCGTCATAAGAGAGCGGATGTTTATTTATAGCTTGTGTTGTGTCAGCGAAATTTGTTTTTCATTGCAGTAGAATTATCTCAAGCTGATCACTGGATTCGAATTGCATGTGGTGGTTTAACTAGATGGGATGCAGTACATTTCTTGCATATCGCACAATACGGTTATACGTATGAAAATAATCTTGCTTTTTTCCCTCTTTTTCCAACTTTAATTTATTATTCTACACTTATATGGTGTTGGGCAATACCATTTATTCATTTTTCAACGGCCATCGTTATCACTGCTCTTGTCATCAATTTCGTAAGCTTTTTCTTTTCTGATATATTATCAAAGAAAGAAATTTTAATTTTAATATATTCCACTTATGAACCGCTGACAAATCTCGCATACTTTTATTCAAGGAAGTTTCTACTGCAGTAACTGTTACGTTAGATAATCTATGGAGTTTGTACAATGTGATATTTATATTTCACAATAAATGAAATTTTTACAGTATATAGCACTGTTTGTGAGATTTTTACAGATAGCATTCCTTTTATGCGGGCAGCTACTATATGCATTACTGCTTTTGCTGACCAAGTCAACAAAACTTGCTTTGCTCTCTTGTATTGTATTTACTTTGAATCCAGCGAGTGTTTTCTTTTCTGCGGTGTATTCCGAGAGTGTATATATGCTTTTAACTTTCTCTGGGATATTCGTGCTTTACGCTGATCCATCTCTTTCATTTATACGACATATTATCGCTGCTGTGTTTTTCTCATTCGCATTCGCAGTCCGGTGAATTCCGTATTTTTTTTACTTTGCTTAAGGTTTACTATTGATAGGGTTTAGTACTTAATTCGCTTTCTCCACATAGCCTATACTACAGGAATTATTCTCGCTAAAGCCATGATGTTACGTAGGTTAAAGTCGTTGTTTTCATTACTAAGAAGGACATAATTACTAATTTTTTATTTGGATTTGTAACAGCATTTAACTTATCTTCTTTCAAATTATTCACAGTTTATTTAATGTTATGAGAAACGGGAAACGGTGAATTTTCATCCTCTCCTTTAAGGAAATGAGCGAAGTAAATAGTTACTCTTAGATAGGGTGAGATTTGTAACCTTTTATTATAATTTTTGGGTAGTTTTCTTTCTTTTAGATCAAACGGTATTTTCAATTTCGGTTATATCGTATTCCAACTGATGGTCGAAACAGTTTACTCGACGACTTTGCGCAAATTCATCTGGGAGCGCGACTTTGGTACTGTGTTACTGAAGGTGTGAAATCATCAGACGTTTTGTTGTTGTGCAGTACAGTCCCTCCTATTGTTGTACATTATATATAAAAGGTTTTTCCATTTTCAAACTTTATATGGATTCACTTTAAAATGATGGTGTTGTGTATGGGAATTTAAGCACAACAAATTTTACTACTACAAAACTGTGCGACATTTGCTTCAGGCCAGAACTTAAGCATCTAAAACCCATGGATTGAGCAGGATTTTTCTGCGGTACAAATTCTCAGAGATAGTAATTGCATGAGTTTGAATATGTTGCTAGATAAAGCTGATAAGCATATAGAAGTGAATGAAAATAATTGTATTCTGTGGGTAAAACGTGGCCGCAGAATATCGTCATATCCAGTGATTTATATATCATTAGATTAGATGTAAACCCGCTGTATATGTGGAGTTAAAGAATTATGGACCTTGTTATCCTTAATTTCTGTGGTAGATGCATGGATCTGTGGAGGATAGGTATATTAATCAAATTCTTATCTTATAGATTTTTCAGTTATTGCGATTCGTCATGGTGTTTACTGTCTGCTGGGGTATATTTGGAAGCCAAGTAGCATCTCATGATTCAAGAGTACATCTCAGGTTTTGTTCTCTTAATATCACTCACAATAGTTCGAAATCGACGCCCGATGTTGTGTACAAGTACGCACTCCAGAATGGACTGATCCTTCCTCATGACTTAGAAAACTTGACATGGTGTCGGTAAGCGTTTGGTTTTTACATTTTGAAATATATTGGAGAATATTTCCGTCATACAGCTTTACAAAAACATGTTTTCTCTGTACACTAATTGTGCAGTTTGCAGAGAAAGTTTTCATTAGAAAGAAATAACAGTTGTCGCTTGCAGACAAGAGCGAAGTATATTATATCCATTGCCCTCATTCTATAAACATATCCAAATGAAATATTGGCAAGTTAAACCTTTTGGGTACTGGCAGTTGAGGAAACTACCTTGCTTCATAATGGCAGCTCCAGCGGTTTTTATTGTTTTTTATGGTTCCCTGTATGAGCTCAGCCGTTTAAATACAGTGCATGGGTGCGTTAAATTTTCATTTCCAAGTAGTATTCTTTGTTATATCTTTCACTTATCAGCTCAGTAGATCTCGGTTTTTAGCCGACATCGAGTTGTTTTCTGCTTTTCTTGAATCAAAACGTTTGTCGCCCTCCCCTTGTCTGCTAGCATTTTAGTGAGTCATTAAATTCAGGAAATGCTAGCGTTGTCGTCAACCCCATAACTTGCGGTTGTATTTTCACTTCGTTTTTGTCCATAAAGATATTAAGGTCACTTTTTTTTTTTTGAATGAATGTAAAGCATGTATAAGAAATTTACTTTTATTTATGTTTTGTGCAGATCACCGTATAACGTTATCCTCGGCGTATTCCGCAGTGCAAACAGCATACTACCATTTATGATTCATGCGTTGGTGTTGACCCTTCTGGCTCTGGTGCTGTACAACGTGGAAGTGGTCACCCGAATCTTGTTCTCATCATCACCATTTGTCTACCTAGTAATAGCACGATACATGGATCGTCGGACTCCTCTTATTATATTGGATGATATATTGTATCCTTTCTTTCTTCCTTTTTTCACTAATTTTTCGAGGTCTCACTGGATGCATGCCTTACTTTTATGCTATTTGCTGGGTTATTTTTATATCGGTACATTGTTACATGCTAATTGGCTCCCATTCACATGAAGCTTCATTACCTCTCACTTCTAAGTTATATTTAGTTATCTTTTTCTTGATTATGAATAGGTCGGAATTCGGAATTCCAGAATCGGAATTCATTAAAGTTGCACTTATTGGAAAGTAAAATCCGTTCTTGCGTTCAACGATAACTCAAAGCAATTGACTGCTTGTTCTACTTGTATGCTTAAGACTACGACGCCAATGTCTGTGTGTGATTCACTCACAGAGCCGCCTCCACTTTTTCTATTTTCAGCGTTTGATGAATGCGTCCTTTGATGATCTCACTTTCGATCTCACCTAATTTGTTCTCATCTTTTATTTGTGCTTGTCATCATTCTTGTTTATCTTTACCTATTACTTCTGCACGTTGGTTAGTTTGCCATAAAAGGTTTATATTTCAGCTTCTCTAACTAATATTTCTAGCAATGAGGACTACCTAAATGAAGATAAAGAATGACCTGTACCTTTTCCGAGAACTCAAGTAGATCTTTAATTCAGCGCTGGCAACTTAAGGTGATGCAGCTGGCCAGGTAAAAAGTCTTTTTCCCTTTGACTTTTACAAAGCAGACAGCACCAATTCAAATAGTAATGCTTTAATTCTCAATGTTTTACGATAGATTATATATCAACAATGAACCAACTGAGACAAAAGAAACAATGAATTAGAGGACCAAAGAAAGCATACCGACGGGTTACGAAAAAGTCATTGTCAAGCTCTAATTGAGCATGCTGATCTTTTCAACACTACAGCTTCCAGGCATTTCAAAAAATTGCGTGCTCTTTTTCTATGCCAAATGATGTTCATAATTCCTTATTTATCTTTGGTGCACGTAAAAAATTAGTAGTTCGCAGACGAGAATTACCTCATCTAGAAACAGTCATGACCACTCTTCCACATTATCTAGAGTCCAATGGAAAGACGATGACCCTATTAATGAGCAGAATAAACCAAACTTTTCAAATAATTTAATTTAAATTCGGCAACGTTGGTTTAATTGTAGTGCCGCGCCGTATCGTACCCCAGCCAATCAGGCGCCAGTGCTTTTCAATACGTCGTGAAAGTGCTATTTTTTCATTTACTTCAGTGCAAATCGGATCGGTTAAAGCGATTTTTGCCGCATCACCTAGAAGTAACACTTATGCACAACTCATATCTACAAAGCGATTGAATTACAGAAACTGAACGAGTTTTATTTCGGGAAGAACTATGCAGTTAGTTAAGGACTACTTGGAAAAAAAGAATTGTGGAAACCTTTTACAGCAATAACACGACCACCGGTTGATAATGAACCAATATTAACCATCAATACTTCTCCCTTACTCAATTTCTGCACCTTTGCAGCTTTCTTGCCACCTTCGGTACGAACACCAAGTAGCCTCCGCAATAGGAAGTACGCAATTTCTATTTCGGTGAATATGTCTGGCAATGTTCCCACAGCACCCAAAATATGACCGACTAAACGGTCACCACGGCACAATGTAGGGTCAATTTTAGTTCCAACGCCAATTAAACCTAGAAATAGAGCTGAATATAAGACTTTTGTTTGAAATATGGAACTATGAATCAAGTAAGGCCTTCGATGTTTACTGACAAGAATTCCCGTTTCTACCACAACCCCAAAATTCAACGTTCCAAGCATACCACCAGGCACAGCATATTGCAATTGATTTTGTTCGGCAAATAATGATACGATACGCGAAAATATAGGTCGGCATTGTACTTTCCCGTCTGTTGTTTTGGAAACGATGCCTGGCCTTACTTCAATTTCTTGTCCAATACGTAGGATTCCTGAAAATAAATCATAGCAAGCTAACAGTAAACCATAAACATGACTGTTTTCTTTACAAATTAAATTATTTCGATTATATACATTTTACTGTGCAGCAAGATACTGAACATACTTCGGTTACTAAAAGCAGTTCGACTGTTTAAAGTTAGATAAAGAATTATTAACAAGTGAGACTCACGATGCAAATACTCCTATGATTTTAATACACAGATATAACTTGGTATACATTACAATAATGTTCTGCGAATGAGAATAATGGCTAATTGACGGAATAAATCTATCATCAAACTTAATAGATTAGAATGAGAAGAAAAAAAAAAAGAAAAAACCCACCTCGTAAAATTGATCCACCGGCTACACCACCTTTGAGATTTTCAACTTCAGAACCTGGTTTGTTCACATCAAATGAACGAATGACAATCAATCGGGCAGCCGATGAAAAGTCTCGCAGAGGTACCGGTACTTTTTTGCAAATATACTCACAAACAACCTTAACATCACGAAGAAATTTGCGGCAACCTTATCCCATTTGAAAGTGATTTTCGTAAAACCTAGATAAGATTTTGTATTTAAAGAAGTCAGGATATAAACCGTACAATAAAATACATACGTCAACATTATATTTTAGCTGAGCCGATATTGGTATGATTGGAGCACCGTCCGCCACAGTACCCTGTACAAAACTGCGTATATGCTCATACTGTTCTCTCGCTTGACTTTCCTGTAAAAAAAAGGAAAAAAAAAAGAAGAAAAAAATCAATTTTCAAACATTTATATAACTGTGGAAAAGGGAAGTCAAATTTAGAATCCTATTCTCGAAATATTCCTTTTGCTGTCTTCTCCGTTACCACTTTTCCAAGAAAATAGTGATACCAACCTTGATAATATCTATCTTGTTTTGTAAAATCAATAAATGATTAAGTTGCATAATTTCTACCGCAGCCAAATGTTCCGATGTTTGTGGCTGAGGACAAGATTCGTTCCCTGCAATTAGCAGTAGAGCAGCGTCCATAACAGCAGCCCCGTTCAACATTGTTGCCATAAGAATATCATGACCAGGACAATCCACGAATGATACGTGTCGAACGCATTTAAATTCACCTCCACAACCTGCTCTTTCACATGGAAATCGATCTGGGGTACTTGAACCTGCTGACCTACAATTACAGTATTCATCAAATTGTAAATGAAAACTTCGTTTTTTATTCAAAGAACCATAAATGTAATTATCGTCCCTAACGACAGCTCACCTAAGAGTCTCTCAAACTGATCATTCCGTGAGATAAGCCAAATGCATCATGTAATTGTTTTTACAATACATCAGCTCTAATTAACATCAAATATATTATTAACGGCTGAAGCGAATATCTACACCGTAATAAATTCAGCACAAATTTTTGATTTTTCGAGCCATTATGGTTAAGGAGAGGTAAATATAAAGTTCTTTTGAACGTAAAAATGATGTGAAACTCTACTGAAAAAGAAAGGATATACGGAGAAGTTTCTGATTTGAAACTATAAACTAGCGTTGGATAAATCAAAGTGAATAAAAGGAGCACCTGTAACAGCTTGGCCTCGGACAAGATTCATTTGTACAGCGATAAATTTTCGCATTAGCATATCCTAATTTGATCGTTATATTTCGTTCCAATTCGTTTTTAAATTTAACCGTGTGAACACCAGAAATTGCTTTCACCAAAGTTGATTTGCCGTGCGCTACATGTCCTATCGTTCCAATGTTTATAGTTGCTTGTCGACTGATCACCTGTGGATACAACGTAAAGCATCTTTTTTTGGAATTATTTGAGAATCCACTTCATAAATCACATTTTTAGATCGATCAAGAAAAGTTGCAAAATAAACATGCTTCTTCTGTCAATGGAGTGAGTATTTCTGGGTCCAGTTTGCTTAGGTCTTGTTTGGCCAGCCACTCGCTTTGTCCAATGTCTTCTTTTGCTTCTTTATCTCCATCTTGTTCTGGAAAGTCAAAAGTGGTGGATGGTTTGAAAGCACAATCGGAGGAATTTTGAATAGCACAGAACGAACCTGTTTGGTTACCCATGTACATAACAGTCCAGATTTCCCAGTGTTCACGTGATGGATTAGTGGTCCAGTTGCGACGACTCTTTTATCTCCGTCAAATGAAGAGAACCCTGCAAGAAATGAGCACGAAAGATCCCTAGAGCTGTTGCGGGGTACGTGGTATCACGTCTCGCAACGGAGGTCCTGTCAGAGAATAGTGACCAGAGCTGCTCGTGACAGACTCGTCCAGAACAATACCCATCACCCCACAACTCATCACTTAACAAGCACACCACGCGCTCATCGCCAACGGCCGCAATAAGCTGACGTAACCTACTCGCAACAGCGCTGTATTAAGCCACAAATTCCCGTCGTTGCAGCACAAAATAGATTTCTTCTAGCGGTTATCGGCGGGGACAGAGTGCGTGTGAGGTCGTGAGGATGGGAGTGACACAGAGTATAACACGTAAGCTGTATGCTAACTGCATTATGTGACATGCAGTATGCATGCGTGACACGCACTCCCTAATAGATCCTTTTTCTCGGAAGAATCGGATTAAGTTTCGTGAGTAGCTTCACTTTCAACTTGCCTTGCAGTATTCGCACTAGAAAGTGTTGACGATAGCTGTCATGATATGGCTGTGAGGAGAAAGTTTCATCAGAGAGTGCTGCAGTTAGCAGTTTTTCAATGATTTGCGAAGGGTAAGTTGTTCATCACCTGCTGAGAGCACAGATAAGATGGCGGATACTCTTCAGTAGAGATTAAAGTGACAAGAAGCAATGCCTTCTGAAGATTATCGTATCTGAAGCGAGCAATTTGAAATGCCCTTTTAGTTTTATTTAATTGACCCCTCTAGATGTGCAGTATACTATCAGCTGATATAGACAGCAGCTTGTTGAAATTACGAACTCTGGTGCTGATAACCTACACATATTGTTTGCCGAATTTGCCTATTTCCTTCCGTGGATTAACGTCAGAAGTTTTTGAACCGTAGCAGATGTCACTACTTTTCTAGACGTGTTGACATCTATTACCCTTCAACAGCTATAGAAGAAAAGCCTCTTCCCAATAATGTTTTGTTCACTACTTGAAGCGACTGCGACCTTTCAGGATTGATCTTTTATATTTTCATGTTTTTTTTTTCTTTTTTCAGTACAAAAACCTCGTCTTTTCTCTTAAAGCATTCGTACTCCACTCTCGTATCGATTTTCTTTTTCAATTATCAGAATGTCTAAATGAATTAGCGTGCTATGCTTGCTACTGTTTTCTTTTTCATTGTAGCATAGTCCTAAAGAAGTAGTGATTTGTGATAATCCCAGCTGTAATTCTTTCTTTTATTTTTATAGCAAGGACGATATTGTTTGTGAACAGGGAATAACTTCATATTTTATTTATAATTCGTTGATTAGAAGTTTTTCAGCTACAAACATGATGAGTTACCAGCTACTCCATCCTGAAGAAGACCGATTTTTCAACTTCGCCTTAATTCTTGTCAACAAGGCAGGAGCAGTATGCCCTTAATATTGTTAAAAGTATCTTGTTATTATCATATGCTTTTGCACTTCTTTCTATTTTTTGCAGCTTGTTCGAGCTGCTTTCGAACAACCATGTTCTGAAGTACATACGAAATTGTCAAGCACCGATCTGGTAACAGAAACAGATCAAGCAGTTGAAAAAATGCTAATTGAGAATCTCTCGAAGGAATTCCCCGACCATAAGTTAGTTCTGATCAGTATATGATTTTTTTTTACCTCCAATTTTTGCTGGAATACAACATGACATCTTTCTATTGTTATTCTATCAGGGCTGCATAATCCACCGATTTATAGCCGAAGAATCATTATCCATTTAATCATTTTATTACATTGATAGCTTGTTTAAAGACTCTTATGATGTTGTTTGTTGGGTTTGTTTATGTGAATAAAAAAATTTTGTTCATTTTTTCTATTCGCTTGTGTGGAATTTTTATCGTAAAATGAAGTTCTGCAGGTTTATCGGCGAAGAGTCAGTAGCTGGTGGCGCAAAAATTGATTACACTGATGCACCTACTTGGATCATTGATCCAATAGATGGCACAACTAATTTTGTTCATAGGTAAATTTGAATTATACTAGCAGATTCATCCTTTAATTTATTTTATTTCCATTTGATTAAGCAATATCATTTTCAAATTTCGGTAGTTTAAAAACATCTAAAATGATGAATTTGAATCGTGCCATGAATTTGTGTAGTACTAAAATTGCAGAATTCCAATGATTGCCATATGTGTAGGATTGGCTATTAAGAAGCAGTTACGTGCTGGCATCGTTTATAATCCGATTACTAAAGAGCTCTATACAGCGCAAGCAGGACGAGGGGCATTTCGAAATGGCTTTCCGATTCATGTTTCTACTACGAAAGGTAAGCACTATCTGGTTCTATAAATTTTCAGCTGAGAATTATATTATAGTTGAGTGCAGATTTTTTTAAAGTATTTATTTAGAAAAAAAAAAAAAAAATCTACAGTTTATCACGCTTGTTGATTATCACATACCACTTCAGAAATAAGTCGATGCCTAATTGGTCAGTCACATGGAATTCATAATTTGGTTAAATTTGGTGAGAAATGGTTGAAAATCACTTTAGATAATCATGGCCGACAATGTCTTGCTGGTATACGAGGGTAACTTTTATTTTTTTGATTCATTTTTCTGCGGAACAAATGAATTCATAAGTTTCCTTTCCACACTCTTCCAACCTACTCAGTATGTGCGACTCATTTTTATACTATTATTTTCTTTTTGTTGTAGTATTTCATGTGGAACACACTTATAATTTCCAGTTTAGATATTTTTTTTTAAACTCAGTTTTATCTGTTTGGAGTGCTGATCTCTGGCCTTTGTACTGTTAGTTTTATTAACACGGATTAAGAAGACGGTACCATTTACTGTCTTTTTCAATTTCCTAATTTAGACATCGATCATTTGGCTCTGCAGCTATAAATATGGTCTATGTGGCTCAAGGAGGGATAGATGCATATATTGAATATGGCCTTCATGCGTGGGACGTTGCCGCTGCCGGAATTATTGTTAAAGAAGCAGGTGGTGTGTTGCTAGACCCAACTGGTAAATAAGTTTCTGAAAATTTGGTTTTATATCCGTTTTTACACTTTTTATATTTAAGAGTTCTATTTTTAGAGATTTGGGTTTGCTTTTTTAACGCTGCATTCTACTTATATTAACTAGGCCATTTCCTAAGTGTTTCGAATTTTTTGAGTACTCATTACATTTTCAAACGCTTAAATAAATAGTTATTCCAGGGGCCGATTTTGACATTATGAGCCGTCGAGTTTTGTGCACCTCAACTCCTGAGCTGGCTAAAGCTATAGAATCAACTCTCACTCATGTTGAATATGAGAAAGAAGGATAAATTTGTCGTCTTGTTTCTTTTTCTTTTTTTTTTCTTTTTTTTTTTTGTTATTCATTCATCCACTTTCCGTAATGTGATGATTGCACTTCATTCCTTTTTTTTTTTTCGCTATTTTATTTTAAGGAATTCTTGTTTTCCAGTCCAGTGGAATTATTTTTTGTAATATCTATAGATAAAATATTCAACAGCATTTTTTTACTCTGTGAGATTACTATACAATCTTCCTTTCGTCCTGCTTTTTATCTTCCGTTTGAAACTGTTCTTTTTTTTATTATTATTTTTTGTCCCAGGCGGTTTTATAAAATTTCATTTCCTCATGAAAGAAGCCTTTATTCTTGATTGCTTCACCAATAGAAATTTGTGATTACTCAGTAGAGATGTGCAGTCATTTTTCTTAAGTAGTTAAAGTTAATGAGAATTATTAGGAATTGTGTACTATTGAAATTATCGCTAAAATTACTTGCTTGATATTTTAATGCACAGTAGATTGGAATTGTTATGGTTAGTAATTTCTTTTGTAAATCTACGAAATAAAACAGTAGGTTTGTAATTCTTTTAAGGTCTCCTTTCTGGTTAAGATGCCGTCTTTATTTCATTCGCTGAAATATCGAATTAACATTTTCTTAGATTCATTTGCGAAGGCAGATCAAAAGCATTTTCAAAGATTTGAGAGTGGTTTGTGTTTTTATAAGGATGGCGTAAGTTTTTAAAAAGGTTAGTGTATCTTATGCAGGATGAAAGTGCTGTTTAGGAGAAACGATTTAACATCTTGCATCATTCTCAGTGTCTTGTAAAATATATAAGTTGCTGGATAATGATGGGTGATACGCATCCTGTTGAGGTTAGTCACATTTACTCTATCAAGTGCATATAAGTTCCATTTCCTGCTATAAGAATTTTTATTAATATTTGAGAGTTTAAGTTTTGTAACAAAATCCTAATTTGTTCGTACTAATAAATGATCGTAATTATTTATTGATTTCAGAATTCTGCTTCTCATTTAGTATCTCTCAGTCAGGAAGTCCAAACTATTAGTAAGGAGGTACTTTTGCTCTTTTCTTAATTATTATCTGTGTATCAGTTACTTACTTATCCCTCTTAAACAAGCTTATTCCAGTTCCTATAGAAAGTAAAATTTCATTTGAAGTTGTGAATTAAATAACATAGGTAGACGTGTAGTTCTGTCGCCTTTTCCTTTTTATTTTCCCTTCGAAATCTTCGACCCAAATGTCTGATAATACGAGCAAGTGCACGTGGTATTTGATGGCAGCTAATAAGATATAAATTATGGGAATGTGGGAGTTGTACTATGATAACTATTTATTAATTTCAAAATTCTGGTTCTCATTTAGTATTTCAGCTAGAAAATTAATCTTAAAATTCGAACCTCTGAAATCTTTTAAGGCATTGGATAATATAATTGGCAATAGTCCATATTGGCATGTTACAACAAATCAGTGGAGTCAGCAAGCTGTAGAAACTATTACCACTAATTTGGTAAAGCTCAATAAGCCCTACAAATACATTGGTGAGTATTATACTAGATCAAGTGTTCCTTTTAATATTTGTTCATTTATTTTCTGCAGTATTTGTATTCCACTATTTATATTTCTAATTTTCTTCTGTGAAGTTTATTTTTAAATTTCCCCTTATTTAATTCCTTTTAAATTTTTGAACGGTCATCCTCTTACGAGCTTTTTCATTAGGTTATCAGTCCCGTGCATTTTTTCTTCCCTTTATATTATTATTCATTCTTCTTTGACTATTAAAATATTAACGCCAACAGTCTTTGGTTTCTGTAACTTAGTCATTTAACTTTGCATTAATTATTAGTTTTGCGCTCATCTACGATTTATTTTAGTTACTTGTGTGATCATGCAAACAAACACCGGTGCAGGCCTCAGTGTATCGAGCACTTGCTACTGGGATAAGGCAACCGATCGTAAATTTCTTCGTATTCTTCATTTTTTTTTTTTTCAGTTCCCGAAAGATTATTGTATTTATGCAATTTTTTTATATCACGAGGATTAGGATTAGCTCTCATGGCAAAATGTGAAGTTTTTTTTAATTTGCTGTAATGCTGTTATTAATGTTCATGTATGGTTGCTACCTTCATTTTATTCCTTTTAAACTTATTACATTTTTGTGTTTAGTGTCGTTTACTGTTCGATGGGAAAACAAAGCAGTTGTAACAATTGTTAACGTTTTTGCTGTTGCCATATGATGGAGCCGGACATGCCGCATCGGAGATATCGTTATAACCAATATTTATGATAAAATATGCCATTTGATAGTTACTGTTCATGTTCCATAAAGCTGTGAACATTACTATTCCCACAAAGGTTCAATATTTTACGAATTTTACTGATAAAGTGACCTTTTACTCCCTCCTTCTTCTTTTACCGTTCCCCCCTCGTTTATTTCTGTTTATTTTCTTTTTCAGAACAGCCTGTTGCATTTCCAAGAATTTGTTAAGATCAGAATGGTAATATGTTGTTACTACTGTGTAATTGTCCATTCGCTTTATTTTTTGCTCTTAAATAAGTTCGCCTTTGCGTCCCATTATTTTGAAGTAAATTTTGCAGGCCTCTGAAACAGGAATAATTCAGAATTTCGGATACTCTATTTTCAACTCCTTCGTATGACATAAGGAATATTTTAACTTCTACTCACTGTGATGGGCTTTGTAGGGTTTGGCTTTTTTTTTGCATAAATGTGGAAACAAAACATTTTCAGAGATTCACTGCAAAAGTGGCGCACAGTTTTAAGAACACATAAAAGGTACTTCGAAGTTCTACTGTACACCGTAGACTACGAAATATGGGCTTATAATTCAGAAAATGTCTGCGACGACTATTTTATAAAATATTTGTTTACCATGACGAATTTAAGGAGAGGGACGAAGGGAATTATACTTCGTGTTTATTTTTATCTTTTTGAAATTCAATGTACCATCAGTTGTCACCTTATCTGCTCGTTCCGAATAATCTTGTGGAATTTGTTTACAGCTCCCCGTATACTCAATAGTTTTAAAAATATTTTATCAGGTGTGAAGAGTTTCATTTCGCTCCCATCAACTGCTGTTGACAAACCCGAAATTCTCTCTTCTCATTTACCTTCTTCTTTTCCCGTGTTGTTAGTGTTCAAGAAGCACTAAATTTCGATTCAAATTAAGAAATAGTGAATTTACGGGTAAAAATAGTTTATGAATCGTCCGGAATAGCTACTGGCATCAGGCAGATATCTTCACGCGGCACTTTCCTGACTTTGGCTGTGGTATAATACATTAAAGAAACCAAAAAAAGCCTGTGACGGTGCCAGTTTATCTAGTATTCCTAGATACAAAAAAATAAATAAATAAAAAGTCATCTTTAGCGTGTTATGAGAATAAGAAAGATTCGTAGGAATCTGTAATCTAGTATTTCGTCATTTTATATACACGATGAAACTTAAAGCATGAATTTTTTAAATACCAGCAGTTAAAATGAACTGTGTTACGGCGCAGCAACAATGCAAGTGTTATTGGGGACAGCTTTGCCACATGGTTCCCTGCGGAAGGCAAAGATCATTACTTATTTCAATTTTTGCAATTAAATAAAGTAAATTTAGAACTCCTCCAGCAAGTATGAACTGATTTCACGATGAGCTGCCACAATTGAAGACGAGTTTACTGTGAATAAATTCATCTATAAAAACTTAGAGATATAAGACGTAAACTACAAAACAAAAGCTTGGTAGGAGAGATAACGAAAAAATGCTTCTGGATTCTGGACTAATCGAAAGAAACCTTTATTTTTCCTCCTAAATTTGAAGCTGTCCCCATTCAGAAATTCATCCGGGGAATAATGCAAAACACACTGGAAAAAAACGGTGAAACCGAAACTGCTACAAAATTTTAACTGTTAACAAATGGTAAGGCCGACATTTACCGCACTGTACATATAACACCTCAAATGTTATTACATAGTTTAAATCTAGTTCTTTAAGGTAGCTAACTTTTAATAAACAAACAGCTAATCTTGAAATCTCGATTCTGTGATTTTGCAGTACAAGGAATAAAATATTCAGGTGCCTCAATCGGCAGCAAAAGTACCCGTTACAAGGATGAAGAATAAAACAAAGTGATTTCTTCTTCCATTCATTTCCTGTCTTACGAAAGCCCTTGCCTTTTTTCTCGAACATATACACACATTTCTCCATTGAAAACTGTATCGCAGGAGGGCCAAAATATGCAAGAGTCACTGTCACTCCAACATAGAAGACCAACGGCTGTGAAAAATATTATGGAGCATATATAACACGGTCTGAAACAATAAAAAAACGTCGAGAACAGAGTGGTTTTTTTTTGCTTCATAAAGAGAAATATTAAATCAACTGAGACATTCCTTACTGCTTCAAATTAAAGTTAACGAGTACTGGATTGTTCAGTGTCAAATTTTCGGTACTGAAATGGAAAGAGATTTTTTCAGTGTAAAAATATTTCCCGCAATTCTGATAGATGGCAAGAATGTGAAGGAGAAAATAGCCTCAAAGAAATTACTGACCTTGCATTTTACGATATATAACATCATAACATCACGAGGAGGTTTAGCAACGTTATTTTGGAGAAAAAAGAAATACAAAGGAATTAAATTATATACCAGGTTAAGGCAAAAGTAATCCCTTTTACATCATTCAATTTTGCTACCACACACATTGAAATATGATTATATTATGTTTATTATATACCCTTAGTGCTTAATTCTTGCATTCTGGCTCTTAATTTTACTTTCCAGTGCGAAAAACAAAACTCGAATGAGTTCTTTTTATTGAGTTTAAAATATGTGTCATGAATTAGCTGAGGGAACTAGAAATTTCACTGACACATTCAGATTAAAAACTCCCAACATAAACATAATGCAAATATATTCAAGTTCTACAAAGAAATTTTATGGGAAGCTTATCAAAAATGCAATGGCTAGTCACCGAAAGGCAAAAACGACCATTTTTTCATTATTAAAGCTAATTCCAGATAAAAGTTTTTTGGTTCTCGGTTAACTCAAGAGATACTTATCAGAGTTTTTCCTCTTTAAAATTTTTCGGGCTGAATATTTATAGAATGAATGGTGCTAGTAATATCTTTGTAATCCTTTATTTATCCTGCTTGATGGTAGTGAATAATTTTCCGACTAAGTGACATGTTAAACAGAATAGATTATGTAAGACAATCATTGATAATTATCTAGCAGTTCAATACAGGGCCTGAAAAGCTTTTCTCAAAAGGGAATTTTACGAGAAAAATTCGTGGCCACTGCTTACTTCCAACTGTTGCGAAACTACTTCATGAGAGAAGTACGCTTAGATGAATACTACAAAAAACTGAAATGTATTCAACCAGAAAAGATGGTAATTATTTACAACATCTGACCAGCGCTATAGTCACACTTCAATAACTAAACCGTCGGGATAAGAAACATCACCTCATTATCTGCCGCAGGTTTTGCAGGAAGAATACTTCCGTAAAAGGAGGATCTCGGATGCTTTGACAGAATTTATCAGAACTATTGAAAAGGCATGCATTGCTATCAAGAATGGGCAAGTATTGCTCTCTCTGTTAGTTGCTACATTTCTCATCCTAATAAAGATTTTAGCCACTTTAATAATCTGAAATTTGTGGCCCTGAAATTTAAGTTATGTATAGATATTATCCTATCCACTGACCGACTAATCACTATTTCCAAATAAGTAATCATGTCAATATCAATATGATGGTATGCGTAATTTGGTAATTAGTCGGCACAACAGAAGAGCAAGTGTGGAACGGTTCTCTGTAACATTAAAGACTAAAGCACATGATCTAAATCCTATTTCTTCTAGTTCTATGAATAGAGTTTCGCAAGAATATGATTAAACAACAGACTAGCGAACCTTCTTTCCATAAAAAATCCAACGACATAGAACCACATAAAGAGAGCCTGGTCAATAATAAACGTTGGATGAAGCCAATGTTTTGGTATGAGTAGCACAGGAATCAACCACTGCAAACAATACATCTTCCACGGTTTCTGAAATTACCAATTTAAACAAATTTCAATAACAATTTGAAACCATGGCAACCCGGAAATATCTCCTATTAGTTGGCTTCCAACAGCAGCTCTTCCAGCTTAGCTACAACACTCTTGATACTACTACTAAGGATCGGATGTTTTCGTTCATGTACACAGCCCGCATTAGTAGGACAAGGGATCTGATATTTCGAAATTATTTTTAGAAGGAAGAAATTACGAAGCGTGTCCTGGTCACTGGAGAGGGTACTGTCCCTTCCCTCCCGCTCCGCGGAAAGACACCTCAGTGGAATAAAGCTCAATGAGACAAATGCCAGAGCGACACTCCGACGCCTGCCCCATCTTCAGAACCTCCGCCCCTCCAGCGAAAAGGAAACTTCATAAATGAATTCTGCATAGGACAACCAGCAGGGGTGACGCGGTATTTCAAAGTAGGCAATGTGCTGAGTGAGTTACGCAGTTGCGAGGGCCCGCTGATTCTTCCAATCTCTGTTTGATTTTTCACCCACCCGTCCTGTCTTCAGAAGATTCTGTTCCATGCTTCCTCACAGATTCAACACGGATCGCACAGAATCACACGTACTGCCTATTCTGCAACTTCCAGCCATTTGTAGGCAACAGCAAAACAGCAGTTAAACAGAATTTCGTCCTCTCCTACACATGCGTCTAAATCCGAATGTTCAGAAGAAGTGGCAAGTCGGTTTTGTGTGTACATATCTCTCTACGCCACATTTCCCTTATCCCTCGTCCCTCTTCACGCTTTTTCCAGTGGAAAGGTCTTTCTCGATGTAGGGGGTCATTGCTGGATCTGCGAGGACTACTTACATATTCTGTTGAATTTATTATTATGTCAGTTTCACTTTCAAAAACCGGTAGATATCAGGAGGGGCACTAGAGCTCTGATGATTCTGAGACCACCGACAAAACTATTCAACTTGGCCATTATTACACGTATTCCAAATTAAATGACGGAAGGTAATTCAGTACCTAAATGTAAAGAAACACTTCATCGAGAGATGTTGGAGAGACAGAGCGAGAAGTGGAAGAGCTACTCGAAAGATCTCATGAAGGAAGTTAGCCCAAGCCAGAGAGCTTTGTGCAAGATTGGAATCACAAAATTTTGGATGAGAATAAGTTTCTAGTACCCTTCACGGTTATGCTCTAATCACTTGCAAATAGTTTACCAGAAAACAAACTAGTCACTGAGTTTTCATTGCAGCCATTACAGTCACTTTAGAAAAGCACTTGGAGAAGGAAGCTATGAGTGAAAACAAGGTAGCTTGGAAGATCGAATTCTTTGCCTGATTACAGGAATACTTGAAAGAAGAATTCAATTTCTCAGATGGAAATCCTAAAAATAAAATAGGACACTCGAGAGTACCCTGTCCCGAAGAGGTCTTGTCTAGATACTGTTTTAGACTAACGAACAATTTTCGTGCCATGGTAAGATAGCTATTACTTTCTATTATGCAAAACTATTTCAGTTTTTTCAGCTTATTGTTATTTATTGAGCAAAATCACGTGAGCTTCTGGATTTATAGCATATATGAGGTGGTCGCGAATTTCGAAAAATCCATCAGTTGGCATTTCCTTTGAATACGAATTTATTTTCTGTTGTCTTGACATTTCATGAAACATTAAAAGGAATGCATAAGTTAAAGCCACGTTCCAAACTTTTTGGTAGTCTCAAATTATGTGACGAGACTAAAACCTTCCTTATGCACACCAAAGTTATGATGTTGTGATAAGGAATTTTTCATTCATCTTAGGTAAGGTTTAGGATTTTTTAATTCTTATAGTTAACAACTGTCGAGCTAAACATATCTGTGGCATAAATGAAGAGAAGGATTCATTATTTTCAATGTACTTAGTTGTTACTTTGAAATTGTCCTGTTATAGTAAATAAGGAAGATAGAAAAGTTCCAAGTCACATGAATCATAAATCACATTGTGACTGATCACAAATAATTTCATCGAACACAACAAGAACTGATCATTCGTTCAATCATCCACTGATCCGATTCTGGGAAATACACTGTTGCTTAATACTACGAACATATTTTGCAGTTTTGGAGGGTCTTCTGTTAGTTCAGTTTCGCAATTTAACATTAAGGTCCAGTAAAAGTTAAGTTTGTGATACCCGTCTATTAGATAACCAGAAATTAGTGAGGTTAAAGTAAGTAATAATGGGATTTCTGGTCTTCGAGGAAATTTTAAATTTTAAGTATTCGAATCATTTTTTTTAAATCGAAAGAAACTTCGGCACTGCTTCTTTAACTGCTTTTATCAGCCGTTTCATTGATGTTCGTGGATTCAGAGTACAGTCAAAATTTAGCCAGCAGATAAACGCAGTTCTGATAGACCTTTGATATAACCTATTAAGCCCGAACTCGACTACCGCTAGAATATACAAGATTTAGAATCTGTCGTACAGAATTAAATTAAAAATAACAGTGAAATGAAAGGAAAGGGAAATTTTTTGCAGTAAATAAGAAAAAACAGTCAGTGAAAGGAGCAGAGGAGGAAGGATCGATGTGTGATAACATACTTCAAGCTGTGTTCAGGTAGAGCATCATTTTACTCCTTTATTATAAAAGCAACTCAGAAAAGGTTGTTCAATTTCAACTGCCAGTGAAGCTAGGCGAAATGGATGTCCTTCTGTTTTTCCACTTAAAGCATATCATATACTTGCACTTGATACTTATACTCGCATTAAGTGCAGAGTAGTACTGCACCATAAGAATCTTAAACTTGATCCTTATAAAGTTCAACTCATTAGCTTCTTATCACAGCAAATAAAGGGAATATTGACTGACTATTGGTTATACAATTTTATGGTTTATTCTTGCTGGATTTACTAATAATCATTTATTAAGAGCTATTTAAAAGTGGTATTATAGGACGATAAAACCTATCCTTTATTTTAATTATAACAAGTAAACTGTCTTATTCGAAGCTTTGTCCGTGCTGTCTTTTTCGTATGAATTTTGAAGAAAAAGTAGTGCCAGTGAAAATAGAGAATAATTTAAAACTGCTATTAGAAGGGCAGGAAAGAATAAATTGATGGACGCGGAACTGAGAAAGAAGCAGTGAATTAACTGAAGAAAAGAAATGACTGGAATCGATAATTTAAAGTCAATAAAAACACTGAAAACAGAGAACAGTGAAAGTGGAACTCGTCTAATCGATGATAAATTTATAATCTGCTCGGTTAACAAAATAGCTTTTTTTTAAAGATAGTTTTAAGAACTCATAAAAGGTACTTCAAAATTTTACTGTTATACGAATATGGCTTATAGTTCAGAAAATGCTTCTGAGGATTATTTTACAAAAACGTTAGTACTGACGGAGTTTACAAGGTGATTTTATGGCAAGAGAGACTAACTAATAGTAAACCCAAAACCAAATCATAAATAATGATGTTTCTGAAACATTTAAAGAGGGAATTGCAGAAAAACGAGCTTTGACTATAGACATAAAATTAGAATTTCAGATCTCATTGCACTCAGGATTGGAGATATAATAAACATGGCATCTAGAACTAATTCTTCAAGACGCTGGGTATTGGGTCAATTAGATTCCAAATAAACACTCTGAAATCGATGCTTCTACAAATGACATGGTGATTTTTGAAAAAATGACTTGGGATTGAACTTTTAGTATATTTCATATTAATCTTTCTGTTAGGAAGAAGTGCGAGAATTATTACATGAAACTTCAATCCGACAATTAAATACAAAGACTCAACCATCAAATGATATCTGACATTTTAAGTGTTACCAGCTCAAAATTACGAACGTGAACAGAAAAATCAGAAAAGCGACTCACCTGTTACAGCCGTCCGTATTAGTTCTCAGGTAGTTTCACTTCTGAACCTTTTCCTTTCTTTTCCTTGCTTAGATAGATTTAAATATGAATAAAAGGAACAAAATTTGCCATCTAATAAATTCTTTAGTTCACTCCTATTCGACTGCACCAAGACGTCACCACTTTATTGCAGAACGGTAACAAATAAAACAACATGTCCATCTAAGATAAATAGAGACTGGACATATTTCACATTTCTGAAACCTGATTAACTGCGTAAAAACCTTTGTAGCTTCCAATATACTTTTAGAAGCAACAAATGATGAAAACAGCATGCCAATTACATATAACCTCTGCAGTGATTTGCAATATGAGTATAAAGGAGTCGTCGTTAATAAATGCACTGCATTTTCATCGTGTATTTCAAGTTCCAGGTTTCCTAACAACGATACAAACTATTAGAACTATAGGACTGCCCAAATATACCAAGCTAGTCATAGCCAATAAAAATCATTATAATCATTATAAAGAAACCAGTTCCAAAATGAAGACAACAAATTTGTACAGCTCTTAACCTGGCTATTATTGACCTTAATTTATACGCAGTATTTTAAATTCCAATGGTTTCTAACTTCAAAGAATCCTCGCTACAGACCCACTCATTCAGTCAAGGTTAGTGTTTTGTTTTTGCGAGATTACTGTTGCGGAAAGACTCTTCGTATCCTCTCCTATTTCATTTACTTTGTATTTTCCATTTCCCGACAAACTTTACTGCTACTATCACTGGGTCTTATCATTCACTTCTATACCTCAGCGTGTAAAGAGCCACTTTAAGTTTCAACATTATGGTACGCACTCCTGCCTGATGCAACAGTTTTGTTTTTTGTATTCATCCACGATGATAAATAGAGCTCTGTAGGTAGACCTACCTGATACCCTCGGCTGGTTAATGGTGACAAATAATCATCAAGCCTTAGCCTCTCCTTAAATGGCTAGGAATGAATAATAGAGAACAATTGGCACTCCAACGTATAAAGTTATGAAATGAATATCAATTTTCCTGAAAATCATTTAATAGCATGCTTTTTATGATTGCTTCAAAATATGAAACAATAATAAATAGCAAAATGCCACGAGTTTGCTTTCCTCCAGCTTAGTAGAGACGTTCGTATATGTGTAACGTTTATATTTTAGAGATAATAAATTTAGTAAAATGAAGCCAAACTTGATTAAACGTTCACATTCTTATACAACAATAACAATGGCCATGATCAATCAGTTAAACAATAAGAGCTGATGACAGTGTGACAAGTAAAAAAAAAAATACAAGATTTGATGAAATCTGCGATGAAGAACAAGGGTAACTGAAATAAAAAAGTTCTTGACTCAGGAAACAAAACATTCTAACTATGAGAACAGTATTAATACAACATCATTATTGATAATTTCTTAAATTAAAAACCGTCCAATACATAAAACCGTAAATTGTGGTGTTGAGAAAAATGAGGTGTGTTTACGTAGTATATCAACTGCAAAATGATTCCGAGTTAAATCCTTTTTTTATTGGGAAGCAGGAGATGAAATAACCATAATTATTATGTTTCTATACTTTCACTTTTCAAAAAAAAAAAGACAAAAAAAGAAAAAAAAAAAGAAAAAGAGGTGAAGCGGGGATGCATTTTTCATGGAATCACTTCGATCTAAAAGTAATTCAACAATTCCGCATCATTAATAATAAGTTGTGAGTCATGATGCATTTTATGCTCTTAACTTTATGTAAGTTACAAATCCGACAGTTTATTTTTTTTAATATCACTTAAATAAATAATTTTAAAAGCAATACCGGAGTCCCTTCAAAACTTTCATGGAAGAATTCATTTGAAAATAAGATCTGGAAAAGACCACTAGCTAATCCATAAATATAACAACCGAACAAAGTGTAAAAATATGGGTAGCAAATTGTAACGAAAACACGTCACTAAGTCCTACACTCCAAATTCAAACAGCGATATGACTCGAGGCCTTTTCTGCCCATTCAGGAACTTCCAGAACTGTTCAGTACGGTGCGAAAACACCACGACGCCTGCAATGACCGAACTTGATAATTTCAAATAGGCACAAATGGTAAACAGTGTTATCGTCACTTATCTTTTAACGAAGAATAACTTCAAAATCAGATTCGATTAGAATCTTTGACTATAAGCAAATATTACCTCGGAGGTCGCCTAGCTCGATAGCCAGCGTAGATGTATTTCACAATTACACGCGTGCCTCCACGGCCACGTCCACGTGGTGGTCGATTTGTGGTACTTACCCCTGGTCGATTTGTCCGTTTAGCGCAAACCTAAAAACTACTTAAAATGGAAATTTTTAGGGACCACTACAAATAACGATAACACCTAAAATGGGCCATTACTCAAAATGGAAGCACTGCAAATTAAAAAAAAAAAAAAGACGAACTTTAATTTGTCGGCCACGAAACAATGATTCATCAAGAGCTAACGCAGTCTGTACGGCTTCTTTGTCAGCAAATTCGATGTAAGCGAACCTAAAAACATATTATATGATATGGAATAAAAAAAAAGTGAAGGAAAAACTCTCACGAAGTAAAATAAAAATTACTTAGAAAAATGCAGTTCAAACGCTACAAAAAAATACATCTATCCTATCACTCTGCTTAATATAGGAAGTGGAAGCATAGGGACAATTACTTGTAAAATTTAAACACGGTGCAGAAAACAAAGAGTACCCCAAAAAAGGAAATTTCTCACACACTAAGCTGGGTATAAATTAATAGAATATGTGAACACTATTTACCCTTTAGGATGACCTGTGAATTTATCCGTCAGAATTGTTACTCTATTTACGGAACCACATCCATGAAAATGAGCTTCCAGTTCTTCAGCAGTTGAACAATAATCAACCTGCAAACAAGAGGACGTAAAGGGAAGCCTAACTAAAAAAAAAGAAAGATAACTAGGAAAGAAATTTAACACTGCGATAACTTCAAAGGAAGAAAAATACTGGCGAAAATATCAATACATACATTCCCCACGTAAATAGATCTGCTATCTGCCTCAATTTTGTCCTCAATCGAAGCTACACTTTGAGAAGTATTGCTGCCAGTGCTCATGTTCATTTGCTTTTCAACATCACTCTGCATCTGACGTATTAACTGAGCTTCTTCTTCAATTTCTTTCATACGATTCGTCAAAGCTTCCATATCCTGAAATACTATGTGTCAAACACAACATAAGATTACCAAAATATATGAAACAGCTTATCCACATGGAAGGACCTTAATCAAGCACCCAATATAACATTTTAGCAACAATATATTTCAGCTTCCAACAAGTTTTACGGCTTATTTGCTGATGAATTAGAAAATTAAAATAGTAGAACCGAAGTTACGGCTAATATATGACTATAAAGACGTCAACAAAGATTATTAACGGAAACTTGGCCGAACTTACTGGATCTTCGCTCATATGATCCGTGGACGTGAGCAAATCACTGCCATTATCCAAAATATCATCCTCTTCGATGCGAATATCACCCTCATCTGCTGGCGTCGCCGTCGCCATACTGCCACTAAAGCAACAGTCTGAAAAGTCACTGAAGCAGGCTGCTGAGATTTTTCGAAAATCTCGACAACCGGAAAAGAGATAAATTTTTTTTTTGAAAAAATTTCAACACATATATTTTAAATCCGCGACCTTCGTTTTAAAATGCTGCAATCTTAAGCACCAAGTAAACCTAGTGGACATCAGTTATAAGTAAATTAATCCCCCGCAATCCAAATAGGTGTAGATAAATTATGAATGCCTCCAATGAAAGAAATAACCAACCAGCTGAAGACCTACCCTGAACACTTCCCCGCGGGTAGGAAAGTACCACCCACCTCTCCCTACTCCTTGTTGCCCAACCCAACCAATTCCCCTCAGACGTCCGAGCAGCACAATCCTACGACATAATTGTTTTCGCTGCGTGAAACGGTCCCATTTATTGCAGCAGAATTGTCTTCGATGTCTCATTACTGCAAGTAAATCTTGCGAGTAGAATTTGTTTCAACTTAAATTTTTCGGTGTTTTTTGAAATCCAGAACATCGTCATTTGTCCGCTGAAATTTGTTAGGATTAAGAAAAGATGATCAACATTGACTAATTATGTTTCTCTGAATGGACAGTATGACATGATAGTAGTTTGTTTTATCAATTTTTATCATATAGCTTTTGTTCGAGTTCAGCCTTCACTATGGCTCTTCCGTACCTTGTCGTAGTCCATTTCCTTATGCCGTTCGATTCGTTAACTTCGTGCTGTTTGACTTTTCCATTTGTGTCGTCCTATCTGATCAGTTGATTCGTGCGATCATCAGTGACTTTATTGTCCTGCTGCATTTGTTACGGTCGCTGCTGTATAAGCTATAACTTAATCTACAATATTTTAATCATGAAAGCATAGTGCTTGTTTATGCATTTCTATCATTCGTATAAAAATACTAAATGATACATATTAGACGAAATGAACAATACATTAATAGCATTAGTCGAAGAGCACCTGCTGCACTGAAAGTCGTTAATTGGATTAGTTTTTTGAAAGCGGAACTCTAAGCAGTAAATATCACAATTTGGGAGAGTGAACAGCCTTTTCACGTTCCATGTTATATCATTGAATTACGGTGCAGTTAGAACTTTCAGTCATTCAGTTGTTTATTTGTGATTTCAAAACTTTTCATCATTCCTTAATTTACTTCACTTGCAGACCTTAATCAATTCAAAAAAAAAGAAAAAAACAATATGTCTTGGTGCAAGAAGTCGAATCCGAAAGGTGGTCAGCATGGGTGTTGGATGTAAATGATTTTTGGAATTCATTTTTAGTTTTATAATGAGAAGATTTAAAATCTTGTCATTAGTACTCACCAATAATGCATATTTCAAAAAAATGATAATTTACTGCAGTTATAGAGGACATGCACTTAAACGAACGTGCTTTGCGTCAAACAAACAGATCGCAGGTGATTGTAGGTCGTTAGAAAAAAAAAACAAAAAGTTGATATCAATTTTGGAAATTTTGAGTACGTCAGCTTTTTTTAATCTTGTGTTATTAGCAGAACATCAAGAGCGCTCATGTTCTTATCCTTTTCCAAGAGTTTGAAATCAAAAAATTCGCAAAGCTAGGTCAAAAGGAGGCCTGCAGTGTCCTCGCCAAACAATTGCTGAAGTTAAGAAAGCAGGAGGCTAAAAATAGGTTTTCATTCCATTTTTATTCTATTTAAATTCCTTTTAAGTGCGTTTAAGTCTTGGTCTTGCTTTGGATTGAGAGCTAACTGATTACCTTCCAACCTTTATTCTGGTGTCCTTAGGCCACAGTTTAAAGTAGAGATGTTTCAAATAGCTAAATCATTGAAGGACATCCCATGGTTTTTTCTTTTTTTTATTTTATTTGCCTTACAGAATGATATACAGCTTAGGACAGATGGCCATTGCAGTGGAAAAGGTAACCACCGACACATCGAAAGTAATGAAAAAAGAATGCAGAAAATTGGATAGAAATCTGTATGAGTTCGTTAAAACACAAGAATGCCTTGGTGTTACTGAAGAAATGTTATATTTTTCTCCTGATTTAAAGTTTCTGTCAGTATCTTTAATTCTAAAAATTTTCCAAAATATGTGATTAGTTGGAAAGTTATTTGGAATTATGACTATAAAAAGTAAAGGTGAAGTTTTGAAGGTGAGGAAATTATCTCACTGAAACCCTGTGGATATCGAATATATTCGAAAGGGTCCTGGTTGTTACCTGGAATTTAAGGGTCTAAAATAGAACTTTTAATGAAACTTTTAAATATAATATGATGATTATTTTATTCAACTAAATGCTCAAATGAGTCTCAATGTGGTTTCCAAATTAAATTTTATTCTATCTAATTCCTTCATGGAATTTTAGACGGTTTCGAACATACTTTGTTAGAAGAATCAAATGATGACGAGGAATATGACACAATCGTTAGAAAAATTTTGGACGAAATAGACATACTTGAATGCGCAGGTAGAAATCGTACCTGTAGGTTATCTTTTTACTATAATTAATCAGAAAGTAGACGAATCATTTCGTAAGTTGTTAGGATACTTTATTTTCACGAATTTTAGTTGTCGATGGTACCATAAATTCCTTGCTCGCTCAAGTACTGCTGCTATCAAACCGTTGAATAAATTAGCCAATGCAGATCTCGAAAAATTGCTAAGTGAATTAAAATCCTGAATGTACATAGAACTGTTAAGTGTTGAACCGTAAGCCAAGTGTTGAATGTCCTTAAATTTTCCGTAAAAAGCTGGAAAAATAGTTTTTGGTTATTCCGTTCCACTTTTATGAGTTTATTACGGTAGGGATGGAAATTAAGAGTGCCCAAATAAATAAATGACTTCCATTTACTTCTGATCTAATATTGAACTTTTAATATTTCATGGTGTCCATTTAACTGTTGATTCCTTTGATCGTAGTAGTAACATTCAGTATGTGACACTGAATGCAATATATTGTTAACCTTATCGTCCGAGACTCCGCGATGTGATTTTTTTTGAAGTTGCTAGTCTTTGCGTTGAAATACTGAAAGTCTCTAAAGTCTTCCCATGTTCATGTCATACGATTAATTCTACTAAGTCTCCCTAAGTAGTAATTTAGTACTACGATGATACACTAGGAAGGAAATAAAGCACAGGAAGAGAACTGATTAGTACTTCCTCTCCTTACTTTAAACTTCCTTATGCTGCTTCAGCTTAAGGGAATATTTGTTCAGCCTGTACGTGTCTTTAATTTCTCAATGTTACCGTTATGAAGTGAATGGACAATGTCGACAAAATTAAATGTATCGGTCTGAGACGGAAGTCGTGGATGAGAAGCACAAAATGGCACGGTAGGAGTTGTAGATTTGGTAAATGAATCAATGGGACAATAGCCTAATAATATCTTAGAGGACATGAGAGGAAGAGTGGTAAGAGGAAAGAGTCGATGCTTATCCCGTGATTAAATGCTACTGATTGTCCAGAACTGTGTCGCACTGAATAGGAAATAACGGTGGGTAATGTAATGCGGAAATCAATTATTTTATGCATCAACTAGGTGATCGATCGTTGGCTGGTAAAATTACCTCAGGCCCGCAGTGCTCTCTCTTTCACTCTCTGTCCCATATGTCTCCTTCTCTGGACAAACACGAGAAAATAGAGGTGAAAGGTTCTTGGGATCTGATTATACTTTTCTATTTTTATTTTTTCATTCGTTAACAAAGTGTCGTGCAGCTGTGAAGAGCTTTATCAGTACTAATTATTAGTAATTCAGGAAGCACAAACCTATTCGACTTATAAGTGGAACAACCGAAGCGGGATATAATGCAACTGAATAATTGCAGATCCAAGAAGGGAAATCGTAGTCAGCTACGTTGATGATGATTACACCAACGACTTGGTACTCTACTCGCAGTGCAAAAATTGCTTCACAAGCACAAAAAGCAGCCGTCATGGTGAGTGTTAATTTATTTTCCTCATCCTTTTAATTGACATCCTCTTTACTCTTCCAAAAGTCTAAATCTTTTACTCCTACTCGTGGGTCACTTTCCAACCACTTAATTCCATTTTTGAGCCATGTTTTTATCAGATAAGGCTACTACATTACGACGGGCTGACACTAAGTACTCTAAAACGAATAACAAACCTCACTTCTATTTCTTCTGTGGGCTTCTTCTCTTTTCGTAAAGGTGCTGCACAATTATAAATGATAGATGGAATAATGAAATAAAAGTGAATGGGGATAATCCATAATTAGGGGAACCGTGATTACAGAAAACCATTGAGTATCCAGTAAGGAAACACAATATTAGAATGAGACGTAGAATTCCATAGGATCATTGCAGTTGAATTCAAACACCGTAATATGTAATAATCGATTCATAATAAATTGTGGGATTATGACTTTTCAAATAGTATTGATGTATACGATATTCAGATTTAGATTTTAAATGAACAGCAGAGGAAACACTTGTTGGCACCTTTGATCGATAAAGGATGGAAAATGGTTGACGGTCGAGATGCAATTCGGAAAAATTTGCAATTCAAGGACTTCAGTGAAGTAACTATACACTTTCTACAGGAAAATATTCAGTAGTTTTCATTAACTTGTTGAATCTGGAAGAGAAAAGTCATTTTCAGGCATTCGGTTTTATGACACGAGTGGCGATGTACGCGGAGAAAATGAACCATCATCCGGAATGGTTCAATGTATATAATAAGGTTGCTTCTTTCGCAGTCATATCAAACATATCAAAAAAAAAAAAAAAACATCAAGTAGGTGATAAAGAACCACGGGACCCTATCCATCCACTTTTACTTTTTTCGGTTGTCAACTAGCTTGGTGAACCACTTCATCATCGTACTAATAGTTAATGCAAACTAATTGTTACTCTAGCTTAGCTTTCAATCCAATCAACAAATTCAATCTAAAGAAATCAACAAATTCAATCTAAAGATTGAATTTGTTGATTTGAAATGTCTTGCACTTGTCAGACTACTTGTATTAATGAGTCAAAATGTACTCTTTCATCTTTATTATTCATTTCGTAGAAAAATTAAAACGGAAATGTGCTGGATCGCCAAAAGCACTTGTTTCAGATTGAAGTAACTCTAACTAGCCATGATGTGAGCGGTTTGTCGGAAAAAGATATCAAATTGGCATGCTATATCGAGAAATTATGGAACTAGTCGAAATATGTACATCATTTGCATTTTAAAACATATTTTTTATGATAACTACATACAGAACTAAGGCATGGTAAGAAATGTGAAATGTTTTTTTAAAACAACTAATTAAAGCATAATGCTTATAGAAAACAGTTGCTCATTTCTTGTCATTTCATTGTGAAAAGATTTATTTGGAAGTACAGAAGTCTAGAAATCGAAGTGGCGAAGCTTATCTTAAATGCATAATTCCTCGTCCACCATCAATTCTCAGCAAATGGCCGGTAATAAATGACGACTCGTCGTTATTCGCCAGAAAATAAATTGCTTTGGCAACATCAGTAGTTCTTCCAATTTTACCAAGTGCAGCAAATTTAGCTGTTCGATCAAGGAACTGTAAAAACAATTATTCTTAAAACATCAAGCAACTCATCACACTTACAGAGTACCGTCAACTACTAAGGATTTACTATCCTAAACTCATTTACTTCGTCGAATCCAATCCCATACCTCCATTCTCGTATTCTCACTTCTCTTTCCTCGTGATAATTGCATTTTCATAATTTTCCCGGAGGCCCTTTTATCAAGAAGCAAAAGATAAGTACAATTTATGAAGCTCTTTCACTAATACAAACTATCCTCGGGAAAGAAATCTAATTTTCATAGCTTCAGAAAATTTCTTAAAATTTACTTCTTGGTAATTCATGTCGTTCATGCCAGATCTCTTGTGAATATCAGTGATGATCACACCGGGACTAAAAGGAGAGGGTTACTTGTATTTCCTAAAAGAGCAATGAACTGGAAAATTTAGAAAGTGAAAATATCAATGAAGTTATTCAAAAGTTTACTTCACAGAGTTTACTCGCACTCCCTCAGGGCCCAACTCAATAGCCAGACATTTTGTGAACTGATCCAATGCTGCTTTTGACATACAATAGAATGTTACACCGCCAAACTGAAAGAAATTTCAGCTCAAATTTTCCTTTTCAGTTGCACTCCTGTGTAAATAGGGGAGTAAGTGATATACCACATGCATCAGCTCACTTAAATTGGAGAAATTTGACTTTCTATTCAGCAAAGTTTTACTGAGTACAAGGACCAAGTGAACAAATATTTTTTTTTATTCTAGTCAGTAGTCCAAATATAATGGATGTTGAAACCTGGCTTTTTTCTGAATTATTTTCGAAAAAAAAAGGAACATAAGACTGACGGGGCATGGACCATTGATACTGCTCACGTTTACGATTGAACCTTTCGTTTCGACGAGATAAGGTATAGTTTTTCGTGTTAATTCAATAATACTACGAAGATTCACATTCATTAAACGATCATAATCTTCCATTGAGCAATCCATTACTTTTCCTGAATCGTACAGTGTTTGTGACAGTTAAATTAAAACTATTACACTGAACACAAGAAATAAAAGCTATTTCATCAGTAAACATGGTTTGGAGGTATTTAATCCTTATTGAAGTGTACCGTTAATTAGAATTCCTGCAGCATTAATTAGTGAGTCAATTCGTCCAAATTTTTCCATAGTGCGTTTGATCAAAGAGATTGCAACTTTTTCATCTGTCAAATCGCCAACAGTAGTAAGAATCTGAAAACAAATAGGGATTTTGTAGCATCCTTTCTAATAAAAGCTCGTAAACTGCAACCTAATCTAATCGAATTTTAGTGTGCCAGGGAGAGCGCCTGTGCAGTATGAAGACGAAGAAACTTTGTTAAGAAAGATTTGAATAAAGTGGACATAAAGAATAAAAAGACGTGGAAAGCTTTCCTTATATCACTGACAGGTCTTTTTTCAAAGAATTAGCCAAAAATCCATTTACGGCTTATTTTTGTCAAGAAAATGGTCTAAATTCTCGTTATGGCTTATTATTTAGAAAAAAGTCTTGAAACAACATATAAAAACCAAATCACAATCATCCTTTCCTGCATCTCGCTTCCACTTGCTACTTAAATGTACTCCCAAATCCTACCAGCATTATTTCAAATCTTCCTGTACTTCAATCCTTGTTAAGTGGAGATTAACTGGTATTTAGCCTAAAACAATCTTCTTCTAATTTCATAACGAAAATTAATGATAAAAAGCACTGTCCATACTATGGGGATTCTAAGCCTAAGTTTCCTTCTGTTTCAACAGCGCTTACTAGAAGGTAGGAATCAAATATGCTTAAAAATAGATAAAAATACCGAATTTTTGCTTAAGCCTTTCAAAATACAGTTATTAACTGTTGTTTTGAGCGCTTTTTCATTTCGACCGTTCAACGATAAGCAGTAACGCTTCTCAGCGAAATATTCCGCCGTGGCTTTACCAATCCCGGAGCTTGAACCTTAACTTGTGAACTAAAAGTGGTAGTAATGGTAATAAAGATGTGGCACGAAAAGAAGGAAAAGATTTGCATATGTTGTGGGAATTTCTTTAAAAAAAAAAAAAAAAAAAAAATGATCAGAAAAAACACAAGCGCAAAATTTAAACATTTTTACCAGGAACGAAATATGAAATATATAAATTTGAATGAAAACAGGTATAAAAATTGATTTTAGAGACGAACCAAGCTGAAAAACGTTTATACCTGTAATAACAGCAACCAGACGTCTTGTTGGAGCAAAAGTCATTAATCTAGGGAGTGATGTATTTCCTGGAACAATGCGGAGTACTACTCAAATCTGAACATTTATTGTAGAAGGACTGCGCTGACTCCGAACCACGCTTTACAGCTACCAACTGCAGTAAACACAACCCTTCCGCATCCACAGAGAATGTCAGTAATTCCGGAGGTCTGTAAAAAGATGAAAACTCCACCATACTTCCCCAGCTCACTTCAAATGCTCATTTTGAACCTTAGCTCTTTCGCTACGAGCTAATGCATTCATTACTTTGCCCCGGCCACATGGAATCCAATGAGCACTTTGCAACTCCAGTTTCTCTTCTTAGAAAACTAGTTAGAACTAACAATGAAAATGTCACTATGTTGGTAAATTCAGCAGCAGGATAAGAATTAGACAAGACACAGATAAATGATTATCTGATGAATAATGGTTCGTATACAGGGAAAGAGGACTACATCGTATGCAAGGCATTCCTTAGGACCATGTGATAAATTCAACATCAAACATCACTCCATCTCTCGCAGTATAGTAGCACCTTACTTCCCTCGTTCATCGGCCCAACTCAGCCTATTTCCACTACGTCATGACGTGGTATGGAAGCCATCAGTAACTCTTGTTCCAATATTCGGATCTGTAAGATATTCATGATTTGGTTGCCATACCATACTCTCTCGCAAACATGAACCACCCAGGAGAACTACGATAAAAATACATCAGCCGAATTTTGGGTAGAAAAATGCGGTATGGAATCAGTTACAATTATTCGGAACCAGCAATTGTGATTTATGCCTCCAGCGGTTCTCCATAACAAATTATCTTCCTTTTCACGTTCATAACACCAAAACGATGATAACAACTAGAAGAGAAGATGACAGTCACCACCAATTAGAAAACTGCTTCATGTATTGCCACCAAAAGTTTACTCGAAGTACGTAAAGAAATTACTATAAAAATATGTCACACTGTTAATTTCCTGAAATCCATAGTACCATTTGAGGGTCAGGAAAATCAAATTGGTACCAAATACACCTTCATTTATGATTGCATGTACGCAGCATAACCTTTCCATTTCAGTTTTAATTAACGAAACGATTAAACCAAGAGCAAGAACAATGTACAAAAGAACATCAAGATTTCCCACGATATGAAAGAAACCATTCCATAGAAACTTTCTATTGGATCAGAAAACTGCAATTTTAGCAGTATACCAGTATGACGCAACGTCTTAATATCCATTAGATTCAAGCAGTAAACAGAAACGCTAATTCTAAGGTAAAGCAGCGAGAACATGAGAAAATTCAGGTAATAAACTATAAGCAAGAAATCCTAAAATTTTCGAACTGTCAACCAGTTATAATAAAATAATTCGTTCCTCTCAGCACTTAGGCATTCTCACTCTCGAACAGTTCGCTGAAAAAATTATTACGATCTATATCCCTTGAAGAAAAAACAATAACGTACTATATCATAAACTATGTAGTATTGGCACATTTTTTGAACAAGGTTCTATATTAACACATCGAAAGCAAACTACTGATTAGCTTTTGGATGTCCATTTCCTTTGCAGTGGGCCCGTGTGTAAAGTCTCTGAATTATGATAAACAAGTCAAATAGTATGCTTGCCTAAAATTTCTAAAACTAAAAAATTATGTGACGTGACTTTTTGGAAATGGATACGTCTTAGTTGTAAAACCAATTTAACAGAAAGAAAAATTACCTATTAAGGTAAAAATATATGTATCCAACATCATTTCGAGCCCGTATTTTTGTTTCGTTAATAGGTGAAATTGATTCATCATCACACAGGAGCCAACCTTTGTTTTTCTTACACCAAATATCACATACATAGTGGCCTAGAAAATAAAATAATTTTCCTCTTTTTTCAAAGTTCAAGGTTTAAGATTGTTACCTATCAGCAAATTCCTTATAGAATAATTTATACAGAAATAAGCATAAAATTGTACTTACCACTTTCGCTTGTTTGGCCTAGGTGACTGACAACTGATACAAGCCGATAAGATGGCTTCATGAAACCTTCCTTAATAAGAAAAACATCCATTAGAGAAAATCCATGGCCGTCTAAACTCAATGCGATGGTATCAAAAAAAAAAAAAAAAAAGAAAAGAAAAATGAAACACAAATGAAAAAGACGATCACTGTAAATCACAGAAGGAAGCTAAAAAAGTTTATATAAAAAAGTAAACTTCTATATTAAAAAAATGTCAAATTTGTCAGCTGCTTTGCTGTCTAAAATAACTGAGATATTTCATAGCCTAAAACTTACATTGGCATTTATAACTAGATCACAAATTCGTTCGTCAGCACCTTCTATCAGGAGAAGTGCATTCTAAATCAAGTTATCACTAATAAGTTATCAAGCCATTAGTGTAAAAAATCGAGCTCTTCTTAAGTGAAATTAATGATTCAATGCAACACTGAAATCTCAAAACAATATTCAATTTGAAATAAATAAATGGTAGAGAAACTGCCGATAAAAAACAAGAACATGTTAAGTCTAACCGAAGGCTCGAGCATCGGTGTAAAGTGATTGGATTCATTCAATAAATAAATTCCTTCATTATCACCCATGCGGTAGTCATTGACAGAGAGAGCTTAAAATTCCAATATATTTCGTACATTGTTTGGAATATAAAATCATGAAAGCGTTCAGCTATACCAAACTAAATCGTTCCCAGTCTCAGCTGCTAACAAGATAATATTCTGTTAGCTTACACAAAACTTTTTAAGCACGATACTTTGCCTCTATTTACTGGTGTTTATACAGTTATCTCATCTAAGAGGAATGAGAGAAAGAAACTGAATGACTTCTTATCACCGTAAATTTCATGTTGCAGGACCAATAAAGCAAACTCACGTATAGCATCACCATCTTGGACTCTAAATCTTGGCCGGTAGCAAATCCATCTCTGATCATAAAACGTCCACACATCAACACTTAACATTGCTGCAACGGCGAAGAGCTCAATTTCGGTACCCCACGTACTATCTGTTAATAAATGATTCATATGATCATTCCAGATATCCGAGGACCAGCCTTTTAAAGCAGCGAATTCAATCCAGTGTTCTGCTTCAAATTCAACAATCTACAAAAAATAAATGCAGATTGTAGTGATGACGCCATTATCTCTACCTCTTATTTACCAAAAATATAAGCCTCTACAAATAAGTTATTAATATCAGAGCTCGTGGCACAATATTGTGTGATTTCGAATGAAAGTAACCTCAAGCCTCGGAGGGTATATTAGCGATAGACATTCAACTTTCACACCATGGACGTTACTTTCACATTTGTACCGTGAAAGCACACTTGATTCTCATTATTTTGTTATGGAAAACCCGTCGCACAACATACCTTCCGAAGCTAAAATGAAAAGGCTAGGTTCAGAAACAGTCAGTTTTGAAAATGGCCCTGTTTCAACGACTAGTCGACAAAGAAATAGACCACTGCACTATGATTTCCATACTTTAAAGCCAGTATACAGAAAACTTACACATTCCCGAACTCTTGAATGTTCTATATCGCTGCCAGCAAAATAAAAAGCTAGTGCTCGAAACAAGCAGTTGCCATCACCAATAATCCCAGCAACTCGAGATGGACGATCCTTAGGACTCATTACTCGAACAGTAGATTTCTCGCTGGAATTTCAATTTTCCGAACAGACTTACTTCCTAATTACCCATTTCAAACCTAACATTTTCTCTTTACGACTCAAAGTTTTCAGTAAGCTTAATAGTTCGAAAAAGGCTAACATGCAATCATAATTGAAGAGTAGGCCAATCTGAGAACAAATAGCACGCCTCCTTTCGACAGACATTGGTTTGTACGGTACTAACTGCGCACCAGATTCTTCCAAAATTTCCCTCTTGAAAATGTTAAAATTAAACGAATTCGAAAACGCATAAAAACAATTTCCCTATTTGCCTATCAAAATAATAATGCAATGATGTTTCTAAAAAAATATTACTGTAACTGCAATATGTCTTTATTGCACTAAGATTGTTTAGCAATTACAATTCAAATCATTATTGGGTAAATTCTTATCTTACTGCGTGATCAAATGATCAGAGCAAAAGCTTATCCTTTATTTGTTGATATGAGTGTTCTTTCTACTTTTCTATAGCACCACAATCAGCAGTTAGCCCAAATTAAAAAAAAAAAAAAAAATAATAATAAAGCCGGTCTAGATCAGCGAAAGTCATTTGCAAATCAAACAGTTTTAGGAGTGCATGCAAAGCATTGAAACTTACGCCATTATCACTCGATGGACTCTTGGGCGACATCAAGCTGATCGGAGAATTGGGAGGAACAGGTGTCGATGGCCGAGCTGATTTTTCCCTTTCCCTTTTTTCAGCATCTGAAATATACAAGACTCACAAAACTTGAAAGGGATGAAACTAAAATGAGGACGTTTGTAACTACAAACTCTTCAAGTATTGAAATTACTTTTTTTTTGTGGGCTTCGAAGTATACATGGTATTTCCTTTACCTTTTAGCGTATTTGGTTCAGAAATCATCGATTCTCTTTTTGAGGAGCACGGCAGATCAAAATCCTTTTGTTTAGCGTCACTCTCTTTTAGTTTTTGCTTCTCTTCTAATTTGTCTGCGCTTAGTGACTGCGTACGACTTCCCATCCCACTCCCTTCAATCTAAAATGTGGGTTGAATCTCGACTTGAATTTGCGGTATATACCGGAGTTCCCGCAGGAATAAAATTAGCTATTGCATATCAGATCCCTAAACCCGAAGCAAATGCATATTAATGCTAATATAACAACGAATCACTAAACATTTAATCTTTAACAGCGGGAAAATTTTTGCATAGTCAATGTCGAGGTGTTAGTATATCGGCCATTTATTCTTCTTCTAAGCTTTTCTAACTCACAATTAATCTGGCGCCTAAACCAGCCTCAGACACTAATACTGATTCCTCGGCGGTCATTTCTCCAGTACCACCCGTAATTCCAAACGCAGTTCCATTGTCAGATTCAGTGCGATCCTCAATGTCTTCCCCATTTTGCTGATGTCTGGTATATCGCGCTCTCTCCCTACTTCGTCTTTCTAGCTCATTCCTTACCGTCTCAGATGATCTTATATTCGACGGACTGGGTTCCTCCCCTGAATCCTCTTTACGAGCACTGTAACCATGTTCAGTCTGCCCACGAGGTACTTCTGACTCATTATCCTAAAAAAAGAAAAAACACTTCTGAGTAGAGAAAAGGAAAAAGTTAAATCTAGTTCTTCAGACGGTACCATAAGTATCAAACCATTTGCTTAGAAACAGTACTTAGAATGTTTCAGACCTCATCCAGTTCAATGTGATCAAGAGACATGATGGATGAGTCAACTGATTTATAATTGCGCACAAAATTCTTCGGCGAAAAACTTCCTTCACCAAGCTGCAGTGCATACATTTTTTATGCTTACTGGACACACTTTTCAGTAAACTTCTAACAAAAGAATTTTGAGCTGCTGTAACACATAGCAACTGCACAGTAAACATAGAACTATCACAGTAAGCGTAGAAGTAATTTCGATGCCTATTTTATGAAAAAAATTTAACTTCAGATGACGGATAAAACTCATCCGAAAAATATGTTTCCACTTTGTTTGAGTTTTCAAGTTTCAGAACTCCGTGCTTACCGTTCGCAGTTGTTCTTCGCCCACATGGCTTACTTCATCGCACATTAAACTGCTCGATGAATTTCGCATTCTAAAACGGAAGTGTGCTGTACTGGGAAAAAAAAAAATCAATAGCATTTCATGCTTTTGTTCAGTCGGTCTCATACTACCAGTTAATAATTAAGTAGACAGAGATAGATAATTAATGAAGATGAAGTATTAATAATGTTTTGAGTAAGGTTCCTCCCTAAGAACTGCAGGAATCCACATATAATTCCATCATCTTATTTTAAAAAGAAAATAAATGAAATAAATACCCTTCTGTCGAACTATTCCACGGTACGACAAAATCGTCAACTACTTGATCTCTGTCCTGCAGTGTAATATATATATATACCTTTTATATGTAGTTTTATCAAAAAAAAAAAAAAAAAAAAAAAAAGAAAAAGCTGAAGATAATTTCATTATTGTTTATCTGACATACCTTCTGGGACAATTCAAAACTAGGCACAGCAAAATCCTCACGATGATTCGTTGTCGTATTAGTCCGCTCTGAAAATTCTTATATATATAAACGAATAGGATTTTCCACAATCATTACCGTGAACAAAACGCGCAGCTAATTAACCTCTTAAAAATTTTTCAATATTCATCCATGTAGAACTTTCTATATCCAGACTGACTACTCTATACATTTCAATATCTCCTAACTGCTTCTATTATTACCTGTTCCGTAACTACTGCATTCTCCGCCATCTTCCTGCAGACTTTCATATCGAATACTGTACAGATTTCTTATCGCAGGATTCATTATCTTTGGAGGATTTTTATCGATTCCAGGATCCGACAAATTTAGGCGTCGTTTAGCTGGTGAAGGTATATCAGTTGGCACTGCTGATAGCTTCGTTTTGATCGGACTGACAGCAGTGAAGTCGATTTTTCTAAAACAAATGAAAATTATTAATTCTAACTGATAATACAATGAACAATCAATCAGATGAGCTAACTGTTACTTTCCTTTTCGGACAATAACGAAACTAAGATTTACTATGAGAAAGAAAAGTTAATTAAAATAAATGAAGCCTTCACCTCAAATGATTTAACCCATTACAAGTTACAAGAAAAAATGGAAGGGAATGCCTGAACCTTTAGCAGCTTGAAAACTGTAGAAATTTTTTCAGGTCACGGAAAAAAACATTTTTTTTTTTTTTTTTTTAATTCAGGACTAGAAACACTTTCCTCTTACTCATTCTACTGCTTCACCGATCTGTTTTATATCATGGAAACTCACTTTGTACTTGTTGGTACAGCGAGAAACGGAGCTAATGAATCAGTACAGTGACCACTCAGAGTCAGATACAAAGGAATATCAATTTTATCGTCACGTTTCACACTTTTCGATACATCATAAGCATAACGTTTGATAAATATTATGAGACATCTGCAAAAAAAAAAAAAAAAAAAAATTGATTTCGAAGGAAGGAAATACTGATTTATTACCTGTCGGCTCGCTTTGGAGGCTAAGCTTCATAATCACTGAATATGAAATACGCTTTATCACCTTGGAAGTTGAACGAATTTCTGAGTCCTTTCACCACTTTTCGCTTGACACAGCTCACATTTTCTCTCTACCTTTTCCGTCTTCAAATATTCATCCAGTAGCGTCTGGACACTGGGAAAACGTAGAAACTTTCTTGAAAACCTAAAATCTAGAAAGATTTGATCTGGATATATCAGATTGATACTAACTGTAATCACGGAAATAGAGTTGCTACTATTTACTGGAATTACTGAATATCTCTTTTTCACAGCATTTTGAAAAATATAACTAAAAAATTAAGATCTTTGAAGTAGTGAGGAAGTTCGATTACTCAACTGACACAACACATATTTACCCACCGTTCGCTGGCTTGATCCAAAACATTAATGGTAACAGGCAAAATAATGCTGTCTTCATCGGTTTGTGAAACATGATGGCACCTGAATGTATTGACGAGATGATGAAGTGGCTTCTACTACTCAGTTTTTATCACGATCTATTGTTTATAGAGTCATAAATAAAAAAATTTATTTAAAGCAAAATTTTTTAATTTAAATCCTTGAGAGTACCAATTCAGCTACTGCTTGGGATGAAAGAACTTACATATCACAGATAATAGTGCTTTGCATAGTGAAAGCAAAATTTGCCATTACTGGATTCCGCATGCGTCTTTCTCCAGCGTCTACAATTCCATATTGTCCATGCAGTAGCTGGTCACATTCATCGTGAACTTGATTGAGTACATGAACCAAGAATTCATTGGCATCCTAAACCTTTCTCAAACGATCAACTTATCTTTAGAAGATGCTTCTTCTAGATGATTCTCCGAATTCTTCGCTTATGCCAGGTATAGTAAAATATTTCAAAGAAAATGAAGAAGAGATATGTGAACTGGAAATGGTATGTGCGGCTCTCGAATACAAGACTACTAGCCTGTTGAGCACTGCCTTTGAAACGCGACACATCTTTCACTGCTTTCAAAAGTTCTCGCTTCTGATGATACGAGGCTCTATCTCGAACACTTGCAAGACTCGACAGTGCTCTAAATGGGAACATCGCTAACATGTATGATCGTAACTTCACATTACTGAAAAGTAAACTGACCCTACACATTTAAATGTCATGCTGCATTTACTTTTACTAAAATAATATCCAGAAAAATCTTACAAGGCTACCCTAACTCGACAATGAAATAGAAAATAAAACATACGAGCTCATTGGCATTACTTCATCCAGGTCCACTTTACGGCTCTGAACTTTCTTACAAAGCTTAAAAAGATCTCTAGTAAAAATATCCATGGCGAACAATCCCTGCAGCATCGCATTCATGTAACACGTATTGCCAAGATTAGCAAATCTTAAAAAAAATCAACGATAGCAATGTCAACCTTATTTATATCTATTAAAAAAAAATGGACATCGCAGAAATTTTTGTTTGCAAAATTTGCTATGGTTAATTATGAAAAAAACAGCTAGCAGCATCAAAAAACCATCAGAGTTCAAAGCGACCTAATGCTCTCTGTACATACAAACATACCCGCTGTCGTCGTGCCATAATCATCAAGACTTCTTACTTCACTGAATAACCAAACAGTGCGGTTACCTCCACTATCATAATAAATCTTGGATATAAATTAAATTTGAGATCAATACCCCAAAAAATTCAAAAATAATAATATACATATACTTACCCAGAAATACTTTCTCTCGAGGAAGATGACTTAATGACTTTGTAATCACCAGTTATATGAGAAACTTGTGTTAATGGAACCGTAGTTTTTGGCCTCTGCAATAAATGTTCATGAATCAGACATGAAAAAAAAAAAAAAAAAAAACGAGAATGGACTGCCTACCTTGCGGTATTCGACGAAAATCGGACCACATTGATTTTCCTTAATTCTCGCCGAAATGTCAGATCTGTATGTTCAAGGAATCAGCCAATTAGGAGAAGGGAATTTTTAAGTTTTTAAGCTCAATAAAAATATTTTACTGTCATCTTTCTGCATCGTCTTAAATACTTACTGTAAGGGTGGTGGTTTTACAAGCTCTTCTATTGGTGATTGGATCAGTCCAGGTGATGACTGAGACTGCCTGGATCGTTTTTCATTAGGTGGTGAAAATGTCAAACGCTCGAACATGTCTATAACTAAAAAGTGATATCACGATATTATTTATTATCGACAAAAGTTTAGTAACTTTGTAACTTGAAGAGATAAGACAAAACATTACGCTGTTTGAACTTCACTGCTTACAAAGGAGTTTCTATAAGTAAATTAGCGGTTAAATCTTTATGTTTCGTTAACCTTATTAATTTAAAATAAATAAACAAGGTATTACTTAATTTTTTCGATAACTTTGTCTTTCTTTTAGAATTAGTCAAATTCAGTTTCACAATTTCATTTTGAAATCATATGAAACAAACCACCTCGATTTAAAACAAAATGAGGATTGTAAAGCCGGCCAAATTCATAGATTACGTAAAATGAGGGCCACTTTTTCCCTCATGCTTTAAGCATTGAATTTTAATCATAGTCGGCAATTAAGGCTTGATAAACATATATTTAGATGCAAATTATCTCGACAATACTAAAAGCATCTGCAGTTTAATGCATTTAAGATAATGAAAATTCTGCGAGAAAAAACTTACGGTCTTTAACGCGATTCCGTCGCGGCTCTAGTACCATTGGAGGTGCCTCATCACTGAAATGAATAGACATGGTATGATTGTAAATATAAGTGAGGCTTTCAATGAGAGACTAAGAAACTAACTCAGTAGATGTCTCTAGCACAGTTGTATGCAAACCTCGGCTACTTTGCAATTCACCTGAATGTATGAACTGCGACCTTTCTGAAATGAAATTCTTAAAATCTTGTGAAAAATCCATCACTCTACTCCAGAACTATGAGAAGGAATCGGTCTTTGATTGAAGAAATTTTATGGATTATAAAACTTTTAATCAGCACCCTTAAAATGATCTGAAGCAGACATGCAAATAGATAAGTGGTACGGACAGAAATATATCAACTTATTTTTAACTGAAAGAAAAACTGGTTAGAAAAAGCTTCACATGCTACCTAAGTATTTGCTCTTTAATAATGAAAATGCTTCCATCATTTTTCCGTGGTTTTCAAATTCCAAAACCATTTCTTCTTCATTTCGTGTGTCTGACATGAATCGCAGGGTGGATCCTCGCGGCGGTGACCAAGGCACTTGAGATATAAGCTTTGCTTTTAGTATCTAAAAGGTGTCAATCAATTTTTCAAAATTATTCATCTTGTACAAGAATAAAATCACTAGCATTCATCAGTGAAATTTCGGTTAAAAGAAATCGTCATTCTAATCACCAATGGGAATAGTGAGGCTCAAAAGTCTATTATAATATATAAGGGAAGCAGAAGAATAAGATAAATGATTACTTTAAATAAATTAAATGCAGTTTAAATGAGAATATGCAAGAAGTGAAATCATCACAAAAATACGAAAGAAATATACCGTGCAACAGTTATCGTACGAAAATGTAATATCATTCTGATCGTGATTGAATATCATAACGGCTCTTCTCTTCATATAAACAGGTCGATCCATACGCCCTCTACGTACCTGAAACTGTCACAACAATTAATATAAAATTCTCAACAATATTCATTAAAAAAACTCGCAAAATTAATTTAAATCATGCATATCTAAAATTAAGAGTTATTCAAAAGTTATTCAAATCACATGAATCCTTTCGGATCAACTATCTCTCAATTGCAATTGACAAGAAATCACTCCTGCTGGAAGTTGATGGTAAAAAAGCTACCTTGACAATAAATTCATTGGGTGGCAATTTCTCCACTGTCATTTCGAATTTTTCAAATGATAGATAGCAACCAATTCCTTAGCTGTCTTCCTCTGCACTGTACGCTTGAACTAAACTTAGCTGATAATGAATTGTCAATAAAAGAGGATCAAAGATGATCAATCACAGAATAAGATCAGTTAATGAGTGATCGTGCTTTTTCTAGAAGATTTCAGCACATTTCGTCATCACGATCAGTACAGCAGTACGGATGGGTCAGCCCCGCGCAAACGCTCTCAGATCTGGGGTGATGATTCTTGTTAATAATAAAGAAGAAAAATCTACAGCGGTAGACTTCATCGTCTGCTAAAAAAGCCCCGCCAACAAACCGTCAGTTACGTCGTCGTTCTCACCAAATTCAGAAGAAGCACAGCGTACAATATTCCTAACCACTGGCGCCAAATTTAAATTTAAATTTCTGTGAATTATTTTTGGAAATATTTGCGCCAATTGAAGACACCTGAATCTGAGATTGCATTATTTTCACGCTTGCATTCAACTGGTGTAAATAAGGCTAAAAATTTCTTAGGACAGAATACGTACTGCGACACACTACTTTCGCAACACCACTTCCTCAGAGAAATTAGTACCAAGACTAATACTATTCTAGTTAGTGCCAAAAACCTTAATTATTAGTTACTGGAAAGAGATATGCTTCGTTATATGGAAGAGATCTTATTCTTTGCTTCCATTACTCTTCTTTTAATTAGCATTAAACCCTTCTTAAATAGATGAAAAAATTAGTCTCCCTTTCTTCCAAGATTCATCAACACCATTGGTCGCCTCTAATTACGCCAGCCCGGTTTTCCGATAAATTCCGGTTCTTTTCCTGTGAACTTGTTCCCGTCCTAAAATATATAATTCACCTTTACAGGGATCCTATCTTTGAAGCTACAAAAAGAGAATATTTATTTTTCGTAATTCAGACCCATCTCTTTACTGTGCAGTTTAACAAATTATTGCGTGTGACTGCTAAGTCAAGAATCTTCAATAGTTATTCGAAAAAATCGTTTTTTTCTCTAATTTAGTAATCTGTTGGAAAGTTTCTTGTAATTTTTTTATTCAACTTTTATTCTCCATGTAAACTATTAATAATAATTTAACAAATTTAAAAAAAGAGCTATTTCTGTGTTCTTAGTATGCAATCATATCGAAAGGTATTCACATTGACCTTACCGGTAAAACGATGTCAATGCTTAGCAATCTCATGAATCAAAAGGTAACATTTTAGCCCTGTGACAAAACTTATTTGATGCGGTTTTATTGGCATCTGTTTAATGGCTCGGAACTTGGCGATAAAATGGAAAATTTTATCACTTGACCTTAAAGATGTCCTCATAGAATAAAGTTTTGACGAAGTCTTTGAGGAACGGCTTAAGCTCGTATCAATGATCATCTGATTGTTTGATGAAGTGGAGAGTTTAATCTTCTGATACGCATACAAAAATAGGCCGCTTATGAATCTGGTCACGCACTTAAACTTTCAAATCCACTCACCAAGAACGTGGATCTGAACGTTTGGTAGGAATGTTCAGAGTGCTGAGAATGAAGGATTTACTGTTACGATGAATTTAGAACAGCCAGCTGAACTTCCTTTTATGACAGGCAAAGTTTTGAAAAAATTTCCTGGCAAGCTAGTGCGCAATCGAAAAAAATTTGTTTAAAATGCCTGATCCGTTATTAGAAACATGGAATTTTAGGTAACCTGACGACTTTCCTCGCATCACATGACTGGCTTCATGTAGAGTGATATAAATTAGTCAAAATAATGTGAGTCAGATCAAGCTGTTCGGATATTGCGACTCTTCCTATCCCATATTCTAGACTTAACTGAGCAAACCTAATGCTTCACTCCATTTTATGCCAAGAAATTGTAGTACATCGCTATCCAGGCAGTCGAGTTAAAGTAAAGTCAACTAGTGTGGCTTAAATTGCTAAATATTTTGGTATGAAATTATAATCTTTCATATGCAATAGAAAGCGTACTATTAAAAACGACACTACAATAACTGGGCTTATTCATCAACAGCTGTTCAGTATGCTAGGCCCAATCCTTGCTAAAGAAAATGAAATTTACACATGAATTCAACTTGCTTGTTTTCCGGATATTCTTGAAATATGCAAAAAATTATCGAAATAGCATGATCACTATGGATGACTATTTTAAGGTATAACTCTGCCTGTAAGAGATTGAGGATTCTGTAGGCAAATACCGCAGATAGACAGAAACCTCCGACACTTGAGACTTTCGTGTCACACTGCGACCCCTTCTTCTGCCCGTGTTTTGGTGCTCTTGGATTGTTAGGTTTAATACGGGTCTTTGGCTCGGTAGACGTTGGTCTAAAGGTTAGTTCTCAAAGGAGAGGTAAGGTGCCTTGAGAGTTGCAGAGATCCTGACTTGTCCCCACACTTTTGCAGAGTAGTGCGTAACGCATCTGAAACTGGACGAGAATCGAGCCCTCTACATTGCCAAACAACTCGGCAAGCTACAGTTAAGGTCTTCGTTTAGCATATTTCGTATGCTGCATTAACATATGTTTAATTTTTACACCTAAAGAAAGTGATGTGGATATTTAAGGTTAAGTTGAGCGGTAGGATGATATGATTCGTAATTCACGTGAAGACTTCGGGCAGTGCTTCACTTCCTTCTCACTGCATATTTGAACCCACTGTGGAGCGCTCGTTGAGAGAAAAGGTCAATTTTTTAAATTGAAAACTGTATTCCAGTGCCGAAACATTGATAAGATCCCAGCAACACGTTGATTCTGAAATGAGCAGCTCAGAGGAAGTGTCTTGGATCACATGGTTCTGTGGTCTGCGAGGGAATGAATTTTTCTGTGAAGTCAGTTTTCAACAGTCCTGAAAGAATTTGATGAAAAACATCGTTAAGAATTTTGAAAATTTTTTTTTTGGTGAAAAGATTGGACAAAAAACCGAAATAAATCTCACGCTGCAAACATTTCCTGGATCCACTATATCTTCTCATCCCATATTCCTTTTTTCTTTTTTTAGTGTTAGGACAAGTTCGAGCCATACATATTCAGAAGCATGTGACATAAAAATTTTAACTGAAAGGACTCCTTCAGTTCCGTTTTTTTCTTTTATTTACACTTTTAGGTTGATGAGGAATACATCCAAGACAAATTTAATTTAACCGGTCTCAATGAGCAAGTACCTCACTATCGGCAAGCACTAGACATGATTTTGGATTTGGAACCAGGTTTGATTAATGGAAATTGCTGTGTATCATTAGTTATGAGAAGGCTAGTTTTTAATGCTGTATTTTCATATTAACTAAGACTAATTTTTGCTTTAAAAAAAAAGAAAAATATTTTGATACAGGATTAATCCATTCACTTTAAAAAAATTCCTATTTTCCATTTTGTTAAGGAAGGAATAGGAATATGCCGAAGGTATATTGCGGAGAAAAATTTGAATTAGTTAACCATGTATTTTTACATCAGTCGCTTCCAACACTACTGTAAAGTATTATCCAGATATGTTGTGGTTATTTCTTTTCTTTTTGTTCTAAGATGACGACTTCGAAGACAATCCGAATCAGTCCGATTTGGTGGAACAGGCTGCTGAAATGCTTTATGGATTAATTCATGCCCGCTATATTCTTACAAACCGTGGGATACAGCAAATGATTGATAAATGGCATGATCATGATTTTGGCATTTGTCCTCGTGTTTACTGTGAGAGTCAAGCAGTGTTGCCAATAGGTAAATATAATTTTACTTTTTGTTTTACTACTTAAAATTTCTTGCATATAATATAATCAAGTAACTGTTATAAATTACGAAATTTCTTAGCTTTCCCTTCTTAACCTTTTTACTGTTTTTACTATTTACATGTATTTGAATTCCACCTGTTGTGTTTCAAACGCAGTCTTGAAACAAGAAAGAGTTTTAGAATCCAAATAACCATATTGTTTATAAACTTTTTATAGCATTTAAGAGCAATTCAGCTTGCCATTAACACAGTGTCTTGGGAAAATTTTTTATAAATTCAAAAATGTAATTCCCTTCAATTCAGGTCTTTCTGATGTACCAGGCGAGTCGATGGTTAAACTTTACTGTCCCCGTTGTTGTGATGTTTATGCGCCGAAGTCATCAAAACACCAAAATACAGATGGTTCTTACTTCGGTACAGGATTTCCCCATATGCTTTTCTTTGTACATCCTGAAGAAAGACCCAAACGACCTGCAACAAGTTTTGTTCCACGGTATGTGTTCTATGAAACTGTAAACGATGGATGTTGTAATGATAAGCAAATTATGCCTATATTGGATTGCTCTAAGAATTCCGACATCAAAAAAAGTGAGGTGGTAGTCGATCGTACCACTTTGTTTGTTAATTTATCCATCGCCTGTTTGAAATAATGTGATTGCGAATGCGATTTAGATGCATCTGTAGGTGGTAAAACCATTTAACATTTTCAGTTTTTTTTTTTTTAGTTCCCTGCATTTCATGCTTCCTGCCTCTATTAAATTGTTTGAAGTGATTCTTTCGACTTTTCCCATTTTATTGGACACATTAGAATNCCCTGCATTTCATGCTTCCTGCCTCTATTAAATTGTTTGAAGTGATTCTTTCGATTTTTCCCATTTTATTGGACTTTTCCCATTTATTTTATTTTTTCTTTCGACAAAGTAGTGTTTAAATATAGAGCAGTTGCAGTTTGATGTGTCTGACGTGAGATTTAACATGTCAAACTTCAAATTTTTTCACCACAAAATTCTTGACATTTCAGATTGTATGGTTTCAAAATTCATCCAACTGCTTACGCTTTGCAGTATCAACAGAGCCAGTGTAATGGTATTGTGAATAATGGTTCGCCTGCAGTTGCCATCAACATGTCGCCGTTTACTGCTAAATAAAAAACATTCGGCCACTGCGAGAAATGCAATGAAATTTTATGCGTTGAGTGGGGTGACTTCATGAAATATTGTAATGTTATCTGCTTGAAATAGAGCTAAAATGTTGATTTTATGTGATTTTGGACAGGCCGATTTTTCTGAGTATTAGTATCAGTTTTGTCGTTGCTAACCACTTCCACATTTTGTACGATTAGAAGTAAACTTCGATTCTTGTCTGAAGTTCTCATTACAACCATTACATGAACTTTTACAAGTGTTATGTAGTTTCTCTAGAATGCGTTGCTACACACAGACCGGCTTGTATTTCATTTATACCCATCCCTCATTCTATAAAATTTGAATTAAACACAGTAGACCTGTGACTTCCAGGATGATTTGTAACTGGTAAAGATGACTCCACCTAAATTTCTGCAACATACTTAGAGCTGTAATTGTTGCTGGCTGATCTTCCTTTGATAATGGGTTTGAATACCCCATCTGAGGAGATAATTTTTGCAAATAGTGCGAAATGTCTTCCGGTCTTTTTTTTTTTTTAATTTTTGGACTTCTGCAGCTTGCCTAGGTATAAAGTATTTACTTTGTATCCAACAATTTTTTTTTTACAATTCGTGTAAAAGGTAATGGGACATAACCGAGACTCGATTATACTTATTATTTCCCTCGGAATAATGAGGGGAATGAGATGGAATGTTTGCAACAACATGGGGACACTTTTTCCAAAATTTATAGCACAGTGACATGCAAAATACACAAACTGTGCACAAAACATGCGCAAACACGCTTACGAGACATTGAGCAAGTCAATTTTGCATATGATAGGACAGAGTGGAAATTACTGAGAATAACATGCTGGTAACATAAACCGATTCAGATATCCCAGTCAGAATCATTGCCTTGAATTCTGCTGAGAACAAAAGAAACAGGAAATGCTGATCAGCAGCTGAATAGTAAAAACTTAGCAAAATACCTGCAGAGTTCAATACTTCTTTATTAAATGTGTCAGAATTTTCTAAAACAATCTGGTTCATCAATCAGTTTGGAAATTGGCAATTTTAATGTTTCTGCAAAGAGCCCCTCCTCCCCCCCCCCCTCTTCCTCTCCATTAACATATCTAGAATATGACACAGAACAATGTTTTGTGCTGAAATCAGCAACTTTAAATATGACTTGTTACTAATAAATCAAATCATCAGGAACTTCGGCACGTTATGACCAGAATAGCGGTCAGCATTTGATCGCAAAACAGTGGAGCAAGAAAATGATTGGGAACCATTAGAAATTTAAACAATCATTCAAATGATGAATAGCTTTTCAATTAAAATCTATAAACAGTGCTAGCGCGGTGTAAATATAGAAATCACGGAGAAATGCCTACACCACGTATGATCTAGAACGAAGCAATGAAAAGAAATGAAAGCTAACAACAAAGGGTACAATTTTTTTTTCTCTATACAATAAATAAAAGATGAATAAAAGAAAGACAAAGGAATATTTTTTTTGTTGGACAAGCGAATATCTAGGAATTTTATACATGAAAACAAACAATACGCTGAAAGAATCCAAGACTTGGTACCATTTCGAACCTGTCTCGGAAATGCATACTCAGAAGCTCCCATTTGATTCTTGAATTTTTCTTAAGATGAACTCAATATGATGACCTATCAGATAAAAAAAGAGCTAAATGATCACTGAACAAAAGGTAGCTGCCGATGAAAATCATTAAAAACATAATGTAAAGAGAAATGTGGTATAAACAAATGAATTGGAAGTTTAAAAAAAAATGATTTTTTTTATAACTTTTTTTTTTAATAATGAAGGAAAAATATGCAAAGAAATGAAATAAGCACAAATAGTAACAAATCTAAGTAATGAAACGTGTGAAGAACCGAAACTGGCTAAAGCGTGAAAACAAAACATCGACCTACTTTCTTCATTATACTGATCTAATCTGCATAACTCTTAAAGACCTTCCCACAAGGTCAGAAAGATAGAGGGAAATGTTAATGTAGTAGGGATCTTGAATTATGGACAATATTTGTAAGGATCAGCCGATAGCTGGTACTATCGTTCAGAAAGAAAAGGAAAAACGTTAAAAAAAAGTAGGATTAAACGGAGTCTAATACGTCTGCACATAACCAATAATTCAAAATAGAATGGAGTGACTAATAAAAACGAGATGTTGACAGTATAGAGAGGATAATGAGATCTCTGAAAACGTACTTCAAATTAACATCTCACGAGATTTGAAAAGATTCATTTTTTTTAAGATATTCAAAAATCAAGATAAACGAAAAAGAAAAAAGAGAAAGAACAATCGAACAAATGTCAAATAAAACATAAGAGTTTAGTCAATGAAAATAAAATCTCCTATAAGTTTCTTTTTTTTTTTTTTAACTTTTCTTAACATTTCTATCAAAAACATGGCATGGAAATACTGCGCATTTTTCCCATAAGCTTTAATTTTGACCTCGGTGATCAAGATGATGCAGTACCAGAACGATAGCTCAGTCGCACGGTTGGCTGCGTTAGATTTGATTTATTCAGATGATTTCGACCGGCACATCCCGTCGAAGCATGTGCACGACGACCAGTCTTACGACGTCGTTGAACTTTACCTCCAAACTGCTGATCTTCAACTGTACTTCCCTGCTGAGAAAGGACCCCAAATAATGCTGCTGCATTAACATGCGCTCTACAAAATATACATCAAACTAGTAACAACTGAAATTAGAGAGCAAATGTTTAGATCCCGCAACAAGATAAACTTCTATATCTCAAGGAACTACTTGAAATTTTTTTTTTTTCAGATTTGCTTTCCTTTCGAAATACATCCACTTATTGTAGTGATATACAAGATATCAATAAAAAGAATAAGTGGGAAAAACAACCCTTACTTTTCATTATTAGATTCTACTTGCAGCTGTTTCGATTGCCATTCAGAGAGTATGGCCTTGGGAATCGGCATGCTACTTTTTGGACTCACATCGTCATCGACAAGGATAGACGATGCAGTTTCAGTTTTCGCTCCTGATGGAACCATATTTTCTACGAANAAAAAAAAAAAAAAAAAAAAAAAAAAAAAAAAAAAAAAAAAAAAAAAGTTGAAAACAAAAGATTTCTATCTTTGCTGTTTAATATTGCTTCTACAAGAAAAGAAAAGAACATTAATTACTAACAATAACACTTTTTGGAGTAGTCCCACCACTAGTTTTATCCGCTACTCCATTCTCATAGTTCAGTAGTAGATTCCTTTCACTGAAACGGAAGCTGCTGGAATTGTAATAAAAAGCTTAAGAAAAATTATTGAATTTGCTCCATAAAGTAAACAAAGTAAACACCAGGCATTCCCCAATAAATTCCCTTCAGTAAAAAAAAAACCTCAAATCCTGTTCCAAAGAAAGTATTCCATTGAATGGAACAGTCACAGCCGTTTCCAATTCCATTTCAGATCCAGCATCAAGCTGTAGTGGCCCATCCGCCTCCATGAGCTCATATTCTATATCTGATTGCGGTGAAACCGTCAGTAGGTGCTTACTCGTTAATGTCACATCACCGGAACTCGTGGTTGTAGGTGAGCATACGTCTGACTGCGCCAAGATACTCAGCTGTGCATTGGAGCTGAAACTGTTCTATAAGAAAAAAAGTAATTTTTCGATAATAAACAAAAAAGAAAAATAAATCTACCCCACTGATGATCCAATGCTGACATTAATTGGTCCAACATCTAGGAATGCCTTTAGATCACGATTGTTATCCAATTCATAGCAACCATCAACAAATGCTTGACGAATTGCATCAAAAACCATTTGGTTATGGACGGAATGAGCCGTATTTGATAAAGTAAACGGTTCTGCAAATAAGTACTGAAAGATGAAAGTAAAGAGTCTAGCGGAAAGTAAATACAATAACAACATGTAGCTAAACTAAATGAAATAATCAGGAGTATGAAATAAAGGGAATAACGAATGGATTCCATATATACTTCATTTCTTTCTTTTATTGCACACTCTTTAATGACAAACTTTAGTTAAAATTATTCTTCTACGTCAAAGCATCGATCTATAGATAGACTAGTTACTAACGCAATTTTCCAAAATTTGAAAAAATTTTTAAAAAAGCATTTCCAAATTTGGCAGAGCAATTGAAATATGCAAAATCCCTTAATTTTCGAAATTTCTTTATTCATGTTTATCTCCACAATTTTATAATTAGATTCCTTAAATTAAACTTATATTTTCTCTTTTTTTATCCACCACTTTCAACTTTGTCCAGCAACGGCAGCTATGTTTTGTTTAAATTTCATCAATCATTGTTCCTCATCTTAAGTTTGCTATTAAATCAAATATTTACTATTTCGATTGTGTTTTGAAACACACAAAAGACAGTGCTCTGGACTTTCTGAGTCAGTTACCTAAATTACTAAAATAGACCTAATGAGTTGATTTGTTCGATTAATCTCATCTATATAAATTGAACATAAAATTCTTATGGAACATTGGATTTTCACTCCCAGTTCACGATGTGATATAAAGTATTACATAGAATGCTCATTTCAATGCTAAAGAAAAATTAAATGAATTCTAACCTTCAATACAAATGCAGTTCCACTGGGCGATATTACTATTGTAGGGTGACGGTTGTCTCGCAACCACCGTTCGTTCCGTCTTGCTACCCAAACGCACGGATATCGCATCTTTCAGGTAGCTGCAAAAGTAAGCCTTTTCAAATCATGTTTCAAAGAAAGAGAAACGAAATATATGTATTTACACTTCGTTTGTAAACATTTATTCCTACTTTCTTTTTTCTTTTTTAAATTAAAACCCTACCCTATAAAGCAAATGATTAAAAACGTTCAAAACATACTCAAACTTAAAAGCATAATATTCGAGGAATCCAATAAGCAATTCGCCAAGTGTTATCGTTTCGTTAGTTATCCATCCCGGTGGTGGTTCCAAATGGCTTGAAACATTAAGCGAACGTACATCAGCACTAGCACTAAATCGTTTCGGATATACTACCTGTAGTGAAGGCAAAATTGGCTGCTTCAATCCACCTAAAAATAGCGAGAAAATAAAGGGCAATAGAATAATTTCTTCTCTACTGCTTTATATAGTGAATGTTAAATAGTTCAAGCAAATCCCGAAATTTCATGTTCCTTGAAATATAATGCAATGTAAATATAATAGTTACCAAAATATGATAAAAATAAAACAAAATACAGAACATAAAAATCCTACTTTGGAACATATAGTAGTTCTAACTAGAGTTCACATTCTTTAGAAAAATCACAAAACTTTTTTTTTCTTTAAATTACAGACACACTGATGGTCATTACCGAAAAAGAATCAAAGATATCAGCATTCATCACTAAAGGACTCAGCTAAGAGATTACAATGAAAACTTACATTGCAAATAATGAATAACCATTAAAACAAGCGAATAAGATGTAAAGGAGGAACGATTTGCATCGTTAATATCTCTTCGTTTGGCCCATTCTTTGACAACACTCACCAGTGGTCGAACACGCCAATCAACTGAAAATTCGAATTATTTTGAAGTATATAAATAATAGTTTGAAATCAAGGCATAACTAGCTGAGGTTAATTGATATTAATTAATTAATAACTAATAGACAAAAATTGATAACTAATTAATAACAATAATCAACAACAATAATAATTAATATAATTAATTAATAATAATAGTAATGACTGGAACTTACATGATGAATAATAACATAGCAAATGTGTATTTCGTATAGCAACCGAGTTATTGGCATTCAGATCCACGGTGATATCAGTGAAGGGTTCGTAAAAACGTATACGCAAAATGGGGACTTTGGCAAGGATAAGCTGCATGTGTGAAACCCATTTTGTTTCAGCTAGAGCACTCTGGATCATATTTAATACTACCACTGCATCTGTTCGTTGGTCTAACTAAAACCATTTTTTTTGGAAACAAAAATTCATTGCCATCTTTTTGTGGACCTAACTACATGAACAATTTAGGTGATAAAAACTAACTGCAAGAAATGACAGATGGGTTCTAATATTTATGCTAAAAAAATGATGAACTTTCTATATTGATTACAAGAAACATCGCCTTCGAATGAAGACAATTAAATCAGCCTGCATTCGAAATGAAAAAATTTATTATGAAAAATCACGGCTTTTCAGTAGCTGATTAACTTACATCTTTGTTTGTTATCATTAAACATAAGTCCATATCAGAGCTATTCGTGCCAAAACCATTCAGTGATGAACCAACCACATATAGGCCGCACACTACAAAACATTCAAATTCTAAATTATATTCTGAATGCTTTGGAACAATTTTTCAAAGTAGCATACTGGGAAAAACAGGCGAAATGGCATAATATAGGACATCGCGAAGATGAAGCTTGCGGTTGAGAACGCTTTCTGTTTGTGTGATTGCTTTATGGTAGTACCAAATTTCCTCACTGAGAACATCGAGTTTTGATAATTCGAAACCACTATTACCAATATTTGGTTCGGGAGGTTCTTGCACTGGAGTGGATGCTTCACCTAGACATTAAAGAGATAAATTAAAGCTGTCAGAATAAAACAAGAAGAGAAAAGAAAGAAAAAGAGAATAGTTTAAATTTATAATCTAAAGGATTATTTAACAATAAAAGTAATTACTCGAGCAATCCAATCTGGCATCTGCAGCTCTTACTGTGCCTTGCTGTGGTAACTCCTCCGTTATGCCACAAGCCGGTGAAATCGATCGTTCAGCGATCTGATCGTTAGTAGAAACACGATCGCAGACACCTTAAAAAAAAAAAAAAAAAAAAAAATCACTTGAAATCTTGGATAAATCGTGTCAATCAGTTAGGTTAGGAAGAACAATAGATCTCTTTTCTCTTATCAACTCTCAACTGAAATAAAGTTCTCCAGCAGAAAAAACTTGAGGAAAGAAATGAACCTATTATTGCTGGTGATATTACAAGTAATGAATCGTCTCGATATTTAGTTTCTCCTGAAATACTCAAAGTTAGCAAACATCCCACGAAACAGTGTTCAAATACGTATCACGTTAAATTTAAAAAAAGGAAATGATAGATCTTAAGGTTTAAACAAAACTAGACTTAGTGGAGTGATTGCTGTTTAATGATGTTATTTACTTACCTAAAATAGAATTCTATTTATATCAATAACTCTTAAGTTAAATAATATTCTTCCAAGCTATATTATGAAACAAATTCATCCAGTCTTCTTTCATTTTGGTCTCCGAGCACAGAAAAACGAAATGCGCAGATCAGACCAGTTAGTTCTTAGAAGTGTGGAAGACGAATATATTTAAAACTTGCGAGTTAACATCTCTCAAATTATATCAGCTGGAAGTAGGGAGATCATCCAATCATTCAATGCACCATATTTTTAAAAATGTGATTGTGTGTTGAAGATCGCCTTTTCTTTCTCAAAGAGTTGCGAAACATTTTCAGTTCATTCAAACCCAATGTGGATATCAGGTAAGTGGTTCTGTCTGACTATAACTATTAATATCATTTTAGCATTTCCAGTAGACCATAGCTAGGTGGAAGTTATGGAATATTGTACAGTGCTTTCGACATATTTCTCAATTGCATCATCCGTGAAAAAATTAATTTCAATTCATTGGATAGGATATCATCAGACTCACCAGTTCCGTGATATTTTAACTACGTCGAACCTCTTACTCATATAAAAATCCACAAACTATTCATTTTTTTTTCCCAATTTCTAAGCATTTCATTTACAAATGATAAAGTAATTATTATTCTTTAACCTTCAATAACTAAACAAAAATGTGTAAACTTAGGCCTAATAATTGAAAATAAATTTATGGACCAAATGAAACAAAGCTTCGCCCTTAGTCTCGAAGGATATTTGATCGAGAAAGAGAAAGTTTTCCACACTGAACAGATAAAAAATCAAAGAAATTCTGAAGAAAAATCACTGGAAATAATAATAGGTAGCCTGATGAATGCAAGACAAAGGTCTTTATTCTAAATGATGTAAGTAAAAGATGAAATATACTATTTAACCGATCCAATCAGCTTCAGCCAACTTAAGAGAAAACTACTGATAGTGACCAGCCACCGTACATCAACACAGAAAACTGATGGAATAATTATTAATCTACCATTTTTAATTCATTTCAATAACTAAATGGAACAGCGTAAATGAAACGAATGTAGGCTTCTCCGAAGAGCCCTCACGGCATTTACGATTTTAATCTTCCCATCGATCTACACACAATTTGTGTTTGTTCAGAAATCAAATATGAGAAGATATGGAGAGGAGACAAAAAAAAATTTGTATGGTCAGATTCTATTTGTTCATAAGATCGATTTGAATTTTGCCAGAAGGATTTCTCATTCATAAGGTCAACCAGAAACAGAATTTAAATCACTTTTACAATGAAAAAGCAAGTAATAACATGGAAAAGGAATAAAAAGCAATAACCGACTGACATGCAAAACATTTAATATATTATTTATTTAATGATTTAGCACCTTTAAAACTTTTGTATGGTCAAGTGAAGAGCGGAATGGATGACACTATGTAAAATAAATTTTTTTTTTTCTCGAGCATTGAAATTTATCCTTTCTATGTGAGCTTGGAATCACAGCGGAATTTTGCTCTATCGTGATAATGAACAGTGAATCCATGAGATTTCGTAGCCTTTGCCAAGAATCATGGACTTAAAACAATATGTGCTTAAAAATGAAGAAGAAGAGAACGAAAAGAATGATGAATTCAAGTTTGAACATTTTATCCAGTGTGCAGATGATTGTATCATTAATTCCTCCTAAATTCATGTGCAATAAATTAAAACTTTGGCACATAAAAATTTAGATTAGTTCAGTAAAATACAGTGAAATTAATAAATAAATGAATATAAGAAATTAACCTTACATGTAGGATGCTTATATGAATTAGGAAAAGTATCCCTAATGCTTCCAACAGTATCGAGGGAATGGAAAAACAAGGATTTTACACACTTGCTTTGCTCTAAAGACATAAAAAAAGGCTACGTTTCACTTCTACCTCATTAATTCCAACCAAATGAAGAGCTCAGTATGTGTAAAAAAAGAAGTAAATTACTGAGATAGCAACTGTCATTTTTATTAATATATGATCGTTTTCATTGAAGAGAAAATCATTTTAGGATAAATCACAGTTATCCCAACTGCGATTTAATAAGTAGTGATTAAAAAATAGCTTTTTCCAAGCAAGTTTTTTTTTTTTTTTTTTAACTCTGCAATCAGCAATTAAAGCACAAGAAATGAGAGAAGAGTGATAATTTCTTGTCAACAGAAGTCCTGAAACGTACATAAAACCTACTGTCATCAGGCTATTTTTCACTGCGCATCTTTTGCTACCTCAGTAATAACTAAATCAAAAATCAGCAAAAAATCAACCTCCTCCACAAACTGCAACATGTTCGCTGAATAATCCTGTCAGCTGCTCAACATCTTCTGGTGTTTTTTGCACACTTTCAGCATTCTGTTGTGGACTATAACTTCGGTCCAGTCTTTCCTGTTTTACTACTGATTCATTCTTCGTTACTAATTTATCATCGGCTACTGCTGAAGATGCTTTTAACGCCGTGTCACCAATTGTTCCCACCTAAAACAGGAAGACACAGAGTAACAGATCGAAATAACTATTAAAATATTTTTTTCTAACTATCACCACCTCATCAATTTATGAATGGAAATTAGATATGGTACATTTTTTGGTTCAAAATAGTTTATGCCGTAAATTTCTGGAGTCAAATCATCAGTATTTGCATTTGTTTTTTCTTTTTTTTTTTGATAGTTCAAAATTTCTAGAAAAATTTTTTGATTTGCTCAACCAAATCAGATGGAAATCAGTGAAAGCGATTCCATTATTATTTCTATTTTTGCATCATTGTAACATTTCAGCAGGAAAATAAGTTCTACGGGTTCATAGCAAGTTTTTCTTGAGCAAAAAAAAGTGTGCTTTCCACCACTTGTTAATCTGTTAAATATGAAAATAAGAAAAGTGACCTCAGCACTATCGATATCCACAAATTCACGATGACTTTTTAAAGCTAGGTACACTGGTGGAGAATTTCGAGATCTATTTGAACCATTTCGTTTCACATTACGATGCATCGAGCAGTCAGGAGCTGTCTTCTTGTCATCAGACTGTACCAAATTAAACGTATTTTCGGCGCTCCCATCATGATAAATTAAATTATGTGTTTTATCATGCGAAACAAATGCTGGAAACATCAAATGAATTTTGTACCTTTACATATTACATGGCCAAAAACATATCTGAGTTTTCGACCAATATTTTTCATGAAGTACCCATTTCTGTGAATTTCTCACATAGTCAACAAAAATATGGAAAGAAACGATTGTTATCTAAAGGAAATACTCAAATCAGCTGAGAATTACTTTCCAAGATGCTTAGAGTCTAAACACTTACACGATCTGTTCGCAGATCTGTACACATTGCTCAATTTCGAAGTGGAGCGTCTGTCAGAAACGTTACACTGAGAACGATCACGACTGCGGTCCATACTGCCCACGTAAAATCTTAATTACTCTGATTTGATGAATTGTAAAACAGAAACATTTAAAAAAAAATGCATTGCGGTCAAAAACGCAAATTTGAAGCCTACCTAACATTTGAACTTTTGCTTAACCGCAATTGAATCCTTCGACTATTTTGTAACATACAGGGTGCCCTAAAAAATCGCTGCTTTAAAACAATTCTCACTTAATAAAGGTTGCAATATATAATGAGAGGAGTCTTTACTGTTCCATCAAGATTAAAAAAAAAAAAAAAAAAAAAAAAAATGGAAACGAGTTGTTCATCCTGNTTGTAACATACAGGGTGCCCTAAAAAATCGCTGCTTTAAAACAATTCTCACTTAATAAAGGTTGCAATATATAATGAGAGGAGTCTTTACTGTTCCATCAAGATTAAAAAAAAAAAAAAAATGGAAACGAGTTGTTCATCCTAACTTTAACGCGTAGCTTTAGGTTCAATTTGAGAAAAAATATAATCAGTTAACCGAAAACTTACTTGTCATAACTATTTCGATCTCGGCTATGAACGAAACCATCACTCGTCGAGAAAGGACGTGTAGGGTAATTTTTAGAAAGAACACCACTTTGTGAATGCCTGCGCCAATTATTAAATTGATGGTATGCGTGTAACGGAGGTAAGCCTGCAAATTATAGTTTATGCAACAATACTATATTTACTACAGAGCTCTTGAAAAACGTAATCAACTTCTTATAGAAAATGTTGATAATACTGACCGTCACGGGTTTTTTTTTTTTCCAAAGTATGCACTGGTACTTCGAACTAATTCTATGTCAGTTGCCAAAATATAACTCTGCTCTTCTACGTTATTTAAATTTAAAGCGTCTGAATATGGATGAAATATCATGATATACCTAAGTGTTGCAACCTCTATGCAGCAAAGAAGAACTTGGTCGATTCTAAGAAAACCCTTGTCACTTCTTTCTATCCACTTTTGCTAGTGCCTCAATCTCGCATAAGAATAAAAAGGGATAGAAAATAATGCAACTATCAGATCACTTACCTCCTGATTTCCCTTCACTTACACCACGAAATGGAATTCCATTATTTCGATGGACATTTTTTGTTTGTAAGACCTGCTTTTTTTGTCTTAAGACAAATTCATCAGTCGTAAAGAACTCGAAATCGCGTCTCGAGCCCGGCGATTTTGACTGCGGCCAATTCAAATTTCGTGTCGATTCATATAACAAGCAGTTACCGTTATAATGTTCAAACTTGGGCAAATTTTCCAACAGCGAGTCCTCATCCAAAAAATGATCTAAAGACGGAAAAGAATAGATTCAAATGAAACAAAAGAAAATAAGAGATATTTTTAAATGTAGCAAAAAACAAAATAGTTGAAGAAACTTTAGTCGACATTTCACGCTTCAAGATAAAATGCAAAAGGTTCCCCTGATGATCTCGGAATGAACACGGTAAACACGAAAGCTTTTCCTCCATTTTCTCTTCAAACCTATTATTTCACTTATGCATTATATCTTAGGTTTTCCAAAATTTTTACATTGTTACATCGCAATAATTCTTTTTGATTTTTCTCTTAATTACCCTGCAGTAACTTTTTTGACTTATCCGTTAGCAATGTTGGATAGTCATTTTCATCAACAGCACTTTCGGAAATACTGGATGTTCCAGAACCAAGCTCATGTGAAACATTAATAGCATTCTGAAAATACTGTATTTCTCGATTTAAGTAACTGGACCATAAAAATGAATCCAAGTTAATCCATAAATTTAATAATCACAGAAATTCTTCCTTGTGTCTGTCTTTCTCATCGCTTTTTAGTGCAGTGAAGCGCGTTCACTTACAAAACGATATGATTCTAATTGAAACTTCGGCATCCGTTCTTTCTTTCTGGTAAATGAGAACAGAAACATAAATTTAGAAACCTCCACACTCGTCCTGACATCACCACATAGGCTTAATGTTTCAGCTGCAGCATTTCCAGGTATGTTTGTGGTCCGCGATGAGAAGTCTGAAGTGGAACGAGCAGTAGCTGTTTCAAATTCAGGTATGACATGACCTTCTGCAGAGGTTATTTGCGCTTGTGTCAACTGTGAAGAGAAACTGCAAAGTTTTAAATTATTTTCAACTATTTAATCCTGGTAAAAATTCTCAAATTTCAAAAAAAAACTAGTTCAGAAACATAATTACTAGCAAAGCCCCATCCATGTAATCTTTGCTTTTCTAGTGCCATATCCTCATCACATATTTCCCTTTAGAAACCTTTAGAAAACTAAAAAATATTTTCTTTGGCAACTATAATTATTTTCTTAAAATTGTACTTTCATGAAGTGGCTCAGCTTTTGTTCACATTAAAATAAAGCATTTTTAGAATCTTCTCAAGATAAAAGCGATTTTAAAAAACCCGGGTCTAGGAAATGGCGTTTCTCTATTCTAAATTTCAAGAATGGTCACTGACATGAACTGCCAATTAATATTAAAGATTTTAGTTACTTATAAACCCAATTGTCAACTATTCTTTGCACTTTATTAAGTAAGAAACATCTTTAAATAGGAGTCAATTTTAGTTTTCTCTTAACTTTTCAATAACTTACAGAAGCACACTTCGTTTGATGATTCATGGCAACTTATTATAATTGAGTGAAATTTAGCAAAACCATGAAGGCTTCAGATTAACATCACGAATGAAAATATATTTTAAAAAAAGCAGAAAGATAAAATAATTATTCGAAAAGCGTTTGAAGGATATTAGAAATCAAGTAAGCAATCGAATTTTGGGGTAGGAGAAGGAGAACGAAGAATATCTCGAGAAAATCAATCGCTTCATGGAATTACCTGAATTACATATCAAGCGAATGCTTCCTCATTTAATTTCTTTTTAATCGAAATAACTAAAATAATAATGATCTATCACGAAGCCAATTTAACTATTTAACTGTGTGCATCACTTTTGCAAAGTAATTGCAAATTTCTGCTTTCCAGTCATCCTAAACCTTTCCCCATGCAAATGAATACAATTATCAAATATTGGAAATAAAGCGAACAGTTCGCTAAACAACAAAAGTAAGGTAGCGCATATGTTGGACATGCCTCCTGAATGTCCTCAAATGGCTTCATGGAATTGCCTCAATTTTCCTTATGTATGTTAAAGAAATTAAGTCTTTCAGACTGGAATGAGCTGGATATAAAATTTCAGCAAATGCATTTGACTATCACGTGATCTACTGGAATATCAAATCTGATAAGCTAAAAGGAAAATAGAAAAAATGATCATTTTACTAAGTTATCTACCGTTAAATTGTTTTGGACCTATTTCAAGAGATCTAACAATTAATGAAGCTATTACCTTTTAAACTGGTAGTAATATCTTACTGATTAAAAGAAATGAAGGTCGTCCTTTATCAAGTACTATATGAAGACAAAAAACGAGAATTTAGAGAATTACATACCTTTCCAAGCAATGGATGTAGGCCTCAATCGCTTCTAATGGTACTAAGAAGCGATTGGGATACTGACAAACACGAAAAGCAGTGGCAGGGGTGATAGCATTCTCAAATTCAGTTCCAACTCCAAATCTGAGATTTACAGTTGAAGAGCAATTCGTACTACTCGTCATACATCTTCTTCGTTGGTTGTATAATTCCATAGCAGAAGGATAAGATGCTGAATAGAATGCAACCGAAATATCTGAAGAACTTTCGGCATGTAACCCCGTTGTTGATATCGAGCATTCTGGGAACTGCTGTGACTGATATTGCTGTTTTTGCGGGAAACCTACGCTGGAGAAGTCATATTCATAAAAATTTTCAAATGCTCTTTCAGCAGTTTTATGATTCCAACTGACAGGACTGTCATCACTCAAGGAAGTAATTTGTACTGGTGGTCGGCGACTGCTGTGAAATGCGGTTGTTGCATGACCTGGGACAGTGCTAGATTCTTCCTGTTGATTATAGGTATCTTGTGAACCAATTCCAGAACTATTAGAGTCAGCGTCATCACCACTAGCACTACTACCACTACTAATGCAGCTGGAAAATGGTGAAGCATCACGTCGTTTGTCCAATCTTGACTGAGTAATAGAATTATCCGTGACTTGGCTGACTCTGCAGAATGCTGCATCTGCTGGCCAGCATCGTGGTGTATTTCGCTGCCAGCAAAACGAACTTTTAAGACTGGTGGAATATTGCTGATAAGAACATGGCCAAATATTGGCCAGTGGTATAAAAGTACCAGCAAAATGATCAACAAGAATAACTGGGTGCTGTTGCAAACATCTACTTCCACCACCACGTGGATTGCAGCAGTAACAGATATAAGACACATTGGTGTTGAAACGACGATGACGTCCAAAGCCATTTTTCAATGACGAGGATGATGACGCTGCAGGAACTGTAGGCAGAGGAGGAGGAACAGCATTTCTGACAAAGAATTCTGAAAATGCCGGCATCAGTGCCAAAGTTCTGACGACACCAGGAAAAATTTAAAAACGATAGTTTCAGTAATTTTGCAATAACTTGAATGACATTCGTCTACAGTCCAAGTTCAGTTAAAATGATACATAATAAAACTGTATGTGAATCGATATAACCGAGCAAAGCAACGATGCAGTTTGGTTTCTGCAAGTGATATCGAAGTATGATAATTCAATATGCATGCAGTCCTTCTTTTGATTCGTTTTCAAACAGTGGTAAACTAAAAATCAAAATTCATATAGAAAAATAAGTAGAACATATAAGACGACGAAATCTTGTGGAACGCGAAGTTTTTTTTTTTTTTGAGAAATATCGGTTCTGCGCTGATGCAATGTATATAATAAAGAGATGAGACAGATAGGCACTACCGGTAGGAGAGGGAGTAATAATAAAACATACCAAGCGGGTAAATACGTAAGCAAAACTAAAAGTCAGCCAGTGAGGGATGTGCGTCAGCAATCAAGAAGCAATGTAAAACGTAGTAGAAGTCTCACAAATAAAAAAATCTCCCTCCCTTGTCAAGTAACCTTTCTTTCATTTTTGGACACAGCAATTTATATAACTCGTATCTGCTGCTTATAAAAGCAACATTTCAACAGCATTTCCTAGTGTATCAACAAATTAGTATTTTTACTCACAATTTTATATCTAATCAAAAATTCATTTCCCTATACTGACGCCAGTGTAACTAGGAAATTATGCCTACACCCACAGTACAATGCCCTGAACATATAACTAATTACTGAAAATATATTTAGTGGATTTTCATACGAAATTTCAATCTGCAGAAACGAAAAAGTAGGAAAGAAAAATCAAAATCCAAAATGTTTGAGGTTGGAAGAAGCGGCTCAAAATAGCAGAGTTTTAAAGCGTTTAAAATATTCTCATCTCCATTAAACTAAAAAATCCTGCTTTATCATAATATAACACTTTCCCAGTCGTTCCACTCATGTTTTTCGGAGGGAAGTTGGATGACAAAAAACAACCGATCCTCCATCATATGAATTTGTTCACGTTACACAACGTCTCCTCTCCAACATTCTCAATCATTAGAGAAGGAAATTTCTCTATAGTAATTGAATCAATATTATCCAGTTATGCTGGAAAAGTAATGGCATTCAACTAATGTCACAAACAGTTTGGGAGCTAATACTGTGATGGGGAATATAAGAAGTAAAACAAAAAAAAAAAAAAAACTTGAAACGAAACACTAGTTAAAAACACAACTATGCCCGTTCTACTAGGATTTTTCTTTCAAAGCGACTCTCGCGCTAACGTCCACTTGCTAATCAAATGTAAGGAATAGATCTCCAGCAATGCTGTAATACCAGTTAATCAGTGTCTCGCCGTTGTCAACAATTCAAAGCAACAAGTCTACGTTCGAAACGACTATCCTTAAACTACCCTCAAAAACTAAACCATTAATGATAAACAACACGGGGAGGAAAGCTTCAAGTTTTCACAGTTCAACACTAAGAAACGACATTCTACCAACTTCCCTAATCACTATGCTATTAAGTTTTCTTTAGAAAAAAAAAGAACTAAAAATAAAGAAAAAGCCAGAATTACCAAATATTAGTTCTTCCTTTATCCAAAAAAATTTCTTTATGCTTTGGGATTATTTAGAAAAGAAATGTTCCGAGATACATCAACAATTTGCCTATCAATCGACCACGAAAAAATCAAGATTAGCCAACTGACGATGTTCTCCCATCACAAATAGTACCAATAGCAAACTCTAGAGCAGTAGCATCCATTCTCCATTCTATACAAGTGAAAAAATAAGAAAACAGAGGGTTGAGTATCGTTGTTTTCCAAAAATATGTGGAGATATTGCTCACAATTGTGAAGTTTTCATCGCTTTCACTGTACAAATGAATCGGCCATCATCATCTCTACATACTTATCCTTTTACATCACTTTCGCCTTTAAGAAATTTCCTTCAGTTTCATGAATGACGTGTACTCCGTAAATTTCAAAATGACTACATGTGACGTTGCTAGCCAATCATCGCTTGCTGACATCTATGCAGTGCTCATTAACGTAAGAATTAAGAACAGAAATTAGCAACACACCTCGCTTGTTTCGGCGTAAGTTCAGATGTATTTAAGAGATAAAGAAAGAAAAAGCCTCCATATTTATCGAATGGAAATTGGAAGCTGGGAAAAGTTCCGTTACATATAAGGAAAAAATCAGTAAGCTATATAACACCCACATCTAAAACAGTAAGTACCGCAATAAAAATGATGAAGGACATCCTTTCAATCAATAATCAAAACAAAAAGATTCTATGGTTCAAAATAAAAAATCTTTCTAGCAATCTCGTATAAACATTTGTTTCAACATAAAATAAGGGTAAACAGTCTCTTAATTGAAAAGGCTTTTATCATACACACAATACATGCCAAGTAAGACAGGAATCGTAAAATAGAGATTACGAAACACCAATTCATGAAAATCAAGTTTCTATTCAGAAGCAAATCTCTTCGAAACAATCCCTCTATTGAAGATTTAAAAAAGAAAGGAAAAACATTTAGGGCCCGACTTACCGAACCCAAATTACTAAGCTAACTGGACTTATGAACTGAAATAGCAAAGAGTTCATCAGCGACACTCAAGTCAAATTGCGCCTCTTCCCAAAAAAAAAAAAAACCGGTTAAATCACTGCTTCTCCACTACATGCAATATTTGGCAAAAAACAACAGCTGACTGTACAGATTTCATAATATTCACACCGACCCAATTTTCAATTTCGTGAATATGGTAAGGTTTCTAACGTCATCTGGTTTATTTGAAAAATATAAAAAGCCAAGTCTCGGGAAATGAACAAAAAAAACTTCGCAAAAAATGACGAAGTACGAAGGATGAAATTTCTTTCTCTGCTCCGTCCAAACACTGAAGAGAGAAGCAAGCGAGGAAGAGCACATCCACTTATGAGTGGCAACACACTCCACAAATACCGACAGTCAATACATCGTCAAAATGCAGCCACACTTCTCCTCTTCCACCACACTCTACCTCGTTTTCTAATACACTACACCTCGCTCAACTTTACAGCCGACACATACAGACTGCAACCACGGACTGCGTCTCTTCAGCCCACACACTTGCACATGTACACACCTATACCTAACATGTGATGCAGCAGTTACAGCACGGGAATGTGATATAACA